>KK115088.1:188251-198410 GCA_000611955.2 Stegodyphus mimosarum | reverse complement strand
TATATATATATATATATAATTCCTAAATTTAAGTAAATTTTTTCTTTAAATTCTAAGATCAAAATTAGCATAAGTGAATAATTGTTGATCAGGCAGGAGACAGACTTATTAAGGAGAAGTAGCCTCCAAACCTAACTCTCCAATCACTCAATTCGTGTTTCGTCATCCATATAGGCAAGGGTAAAAATCACTGCTGTTTAATGTCTGTTTAAGTTTCCCCTTTTGTATTTTTTTTTCAAACCTATCCATAAATTAGATAGCAGAATATTTATTTATAATAATGTTTACATTAAATTAACTAAAATGAATAAACTTATGATATGAACAGACATGTAAACGCATAGTAGATTTTAGAAGTAAGATTTTTAATTATTATTATTATTGATAATAAACCGAAAAAAGAATTCCTCTTCCTTTCCAAGTTACGAATAAAGTACCATGTTCAAGATACATTTCAGTTCCTGTTAAATGTCATTTCAATTGCACTCTTTTTCCTCTGAATAATAAAATTAAAACACCTTTTAGTACTCAACTAGTTCTAATTTATGTAATCTTTGTTATTAATGATTTAATTTTTCTGTTTAAATTAGATCTGTTATATCAAACAAAATATAAAGCCTGCTATATGTATTATATCAGCTAGTGTATATTATTTTTCAAATAGGCAAAATATTTATAACATTAATGCATTAGCTCAACAAATGCCCTTTTAAAATAACTGAAAGAAGATAAAATTTATTTTTCTAAATTTCTAGTAGGTTTCATTATACACGAAATATGTAGGTGTTGTGAAATATTAGTTCACCAAATGATAAATTGATTCGAATAAAATGGCCATTAATTGAAGGGAAATTTTATACATGAGATATATAATAGGTAGATATTTAACTGAGTAAACTAATCTGTGAAAAAATGAAATTTGTTTAGCTAATTAATCATTCAGTTAATAGTCTTAAATATTACGTATTTTACATTTTTTGATGACTTTAAAATTATTCCTATTTTTTCATTGCAGTAATTGCTTTAATATAAAACCCTGCAATATTAAATTCATACTTTTTTAGAAACACTTGGTGAACAACATTTTGGTTTCAGCTAATGAACTGGGGAAAACTTAAATACATGCGTGGAAAAAATTGTGTTAATAGTGTTTTCTAAATACTGCAAATGTAAACCTATGTTTCGTATATATTCTGTATTTTACTAATATACTAAATAAAATCCGCGATATATGAAAATCATATGCGCTTGAAATGGCGTGTTTTACATTTGTAATGCGCGAACATTTATAGAAGAAATATGGTACTAAATACACTCATGGACAAAAAAATTAGCGCACCAAGAAGGAGTCGTCAAAATGAAACGAAATTTTACATACGTAATGACTACTTTGATATAAGTAAATGATAAGAAAATCAAAGAAAAAGGATAATTTATTTCAGAGAAAAAGGCAAAAGAACGGAGGAGTTAATACTCCGTTGGACCCCCTGTAGTGCTTATGCACGATGCGATACGATCGGGCATTGAGTCATACAAGTCATACATGTCTTGAGACATTTCGTTCCATATTTGCTGTAACCTTGCCTCTAGTTCGTTCAAACTCGTGAGATGCCCAACTCGTCTTCCCAAATGATCCCAGATATGCTTGATTGGAGACAAATCTGGAGATCAGGCAGGCCAAGGAAGGGTAGTAACAGTGCGGAGACAGTCTTGTGACACCCTTGCCGTATGAGACCGAGCATTGTCTTGTTGAAAAATGGCTCCTGGGAGCCGTTGCATGAGTGGCAACACATGTGGTTGCAGGATTTCATGAACATATCGCTGGGCTGTCATGGTGCTACGGAACAATGCTAGGTGTGACCGTGTATTGTAAGCAATGACACCCTATACCATCACACCAGCTGTGGGAGCGATGTGTCGTTGTACAGCAAAAGCAGGATTGAGGCGTTCACCATGGGCTTTCCACATACGAACATGATTGTCATCACTGCCGAGATTGAATCTGTATTCGTCGCTAAAGACGTCCTGGTTCCATTCCGCTGCAGTCCAGTTTCCTCGTGCTCGACACCATTCCAAACGAAGACGTCAATGGGTGGGCATAAAGGGCAGCACACGTAATCGGCGGCGCGATACCAACTGTCCTTCAGCCAGGCGCCTTCGTATGGTTCGAGAAGACACCGGGGCCCCTAGTGAAGGTGCTACCTGTGCCTGGATGGCGGCCGACGAAGCAGTTGGCTGTACGCGTGCATTTCTTACGATGTGGCGATCTTCTCGACGACTGGTCTATCGAGGACGTTCTGAGCCTGGTCTTCGTGTACATGACATCTATCGGGTCCACTGGTCCCAACACAATCAGAGCGGCCTAATTGACGAGCTACTCGCCTAGCTGACCACTCAGCTTCCATCACCCGGCGATTCTCTCCCTCTCAAACTGCGACAACTGCTCATATTGTCTTCGAACACGGCGTAATTGCATGTCTACCTCAGCTCTTCCTTTCTAAATGATTCAGCACACTCAAACAGTCCAGTCCAGTCCAGTCCATATAGGTATGGCCGAAGTGCTGCTAGTTAATTCAGCGTTATCGGCTCCTGAAGATATGCCAAGGGCACATGACGGTGAGAAGTCCTGGTAGGTCACTCAAACAGGCTTTGGTTACTCTGTTTTATACTCCACAGAGTACGACATTCAACGCCCTCTACCGGCTATACGTAATGCGCAATCACGCTGCATTTCTAATCATTTGCATATCTCCCCGACATGTACCTTCATTGCAAGTTTCGTTACGATCCCGCAATTATTTCTTGGTGCGCTAATTTTTTTGTTCATGAGTGTATGTGTATGTGAAAATATACATAGATTTAACAAAAAATGCGTACATGAAGGCAGTAGTAAATTAGGTAAGAAAGCAGTTGATTTACGTATTTTTTTCCTAAAAATGCACAGTAATACGCAGTTTTTAATACACAGTAAAAGCACAAGGGATTTGCGTGAAATTTTACTAAAATTAAACGCAAAGTAAAAAAAATAGGAAAATTTAACGTAACGTTCTATAATGTATACGTTTATGCTAAGTAAAAAAACTCTACAGATTTGCGCAAACTTTCACTAAAAATATACAAAGTTAACAGCTGGGAAGTTTTATGTATATGCGATAAACATGAGTAAATGTTTACCGAAAATATCCGTTAAACATCGAAATTTACGTATGTTATGCTTAAAAGCTACGAATAAAACAGGATCATTCGTATAGATATACCTAAGTTTTACATATAACTTATGCATACTGTAACTTAAAAATATGCTTAATGTCTACTATTTGTTTTCAGACACCTTTTATGATATTTTAACTTTCTAGTTTTATGTTTTTTTATGGGAAGGGACATTCGTGATCTGCACCCATTTTTCGCGAGCAGTTTACGAAATCATGCTGCGTGGTGAAGCACAAGAAGAGAAAATTCGAAGACAGTGAACTATAATTGCAATAAAGTTCAGGTGATACGTTATAATAAATTATGATAGTTCATATATGAAAACCGACAGTAGTATTAAAACAAATTAGTAGTCTAATGCTCGATATTTCTAAAACAAAGCTTTACAATCTGTATATGAATTTGACTTAATCTAAGCTTGATCTTCTTACACTGGCAAACGAATTATAAACCCGTTTTTACTTTCGAGTGCAAAAATATGTAAGCAAATCACAATGTAAAAGAACCGTAAAATGTCTTTGAACTTCACCTTGAAGTTAAAAAGTTAAAACATATATAATATTAACTTCTTTTTCTTGCGGCTTAACACATATCAGTGATGTATCAATGTACCAATGTTTACAATTCCAAGTTTGAATTTAATGTTTAGGTATCTGGTTCTGATAATCTGCGACTACTAATTTAATTTCATTTAGTGGCACTTACAAGCTCGTAGTAACAATTCTGAAGCCAAGTAATGTAAGAGCAGTTTCCCCATAATAGGCAGGTTAAAGTTTCCAAATTCTATTGTTTAAACTAACTCTCTTATTGTTTAAACTAACTTCATTTGCTAATTCTGGTGGAGTAGATAAAAGAGCAGAAGTGCCGGAAGGTTTTAACAAAATAATTAATATATTAATTAAAATAAACCTTAGATTTTGGTAAACGAACTGAAAATTAGAATAAAATCCGGACCAGAAAGCAAAGATAGATGTATGTAACGAATGCCACAACAGGTGAGTATGTTAATAACATGATACGGTAAATTTAAATTTTTAAAACTATTAAGCTGAAGAATATTTCTAATAAAGACTAAATAAAGCTTTGGCTCAGAAGCACACGCTAAATAAACAAAAAAGGCGAGTTTTTTTAATAAAACCCACAAATACTTTAGTTTAATATTTTTCTAAAGTAATTCGCACCGGTTTAAGAACTAAAAAAAGAGCAAGATCTTTAAAGAATAGCAATTGATACAGAATGCTAAACTTTGCAACAAAAATATTTAATTTTGGAAGAAAAAGATATAAGAGTGCGTCGTTTCGCTATGGATGCAACTTCGAATCACTTCAAAAATAAAAATAAATAAACTGATACAAGCAGAATTGCTGGCAAAGATTTTGAAACGTAATCTAGTCTTTGGAGAGTGAAAGAAATTTAATATCAGGAGAAAAATAAAAATAAAATGTATCTCTTATTTCTTTTTACTGTCTGCTTCTTTTCAAGATATAAGTAAAAACTTCTATCTTTCCTTCACATAGGTACTATTCTATTAAGAAAAAATAAACTACAAGGCTTTTGATTGAAAACACTCACATTTGAAAACCGCATTCGTTTGATTTTTTAATAACATGAAAGAAGTATTTCTTATTCAAAAATGAGATAGTTGAAACCAAAGAAATTCAGCAATCATCTGATTCATTCTTGGAAAAAATAATTTATTTTATTTTACGTCAGCACACTTTAATAAAAAACTGTCTTTTCAGGTCTTTGCCGTTATCATCTGCGCAGTTAAATAAAAGTCAACTGTTAAAAAAAAGACAGAGAGAGAAGTCAATACGTTCAAAATAAAAACGTGATTACCGTCATTAAGGAAACTTTCTGATTGTTATTTTTTAAAGGTATTAAAATTTTAGTAATAGTAATGAGAAGGCATATCCATACAAAAACAAAGGAATATGTGCACAAAGTGAAAAAAGGTTAGAGAAGAAAGACATTGGAATCATGTAATATGAAACTACGACCTTGTTTAAAATGAGATTGTTGACTGGAGCGAGGCTAAGGTTCATTCGAAATTCGCTTCTTGTGGAATGAGTGGGCTTGTTACATTGGATTTTTAATTTTTTATCTATTGTCCACACCTCTTAATTCGAGTAACTTTGAAACTTTTTAAGAAACACATAGATTTTTTAAGTTATTCTTACGAAATCTTAAGGGTGCTCAAAGTAATCTCCTCCAGCATCAATGCACGTCTTGCAGGCGAATTTTGCAAAGATGAAATGCCTCAAGCCATTTATTTCTTGAAATCGAAGAAAAATGCATTTATAGACTTAGCAATCTCATCTTCAAAATGAAAACGACGTCTGTTTATTTCTTAAAGAAACTCTGGAAGACATTTAGTGGCGCATCAGTTAGCTAAGATCATCAGTTAGCTGTTACTGTCTTCTGTCCTTCCAGCTTGATTGCTTTTACCAGTCCTGTATATCTGAGGAAAATGGCATATATTACATTTTTCATGGCAAGTTGTCTTTTCACAATTGCGGGCGTGAAATCATATTAAATGGTAAGTACTTTACTTTGTTGACGAGTTAGAACGTCAAAAAAATGGTAGGTACGTTTCCTCACTACATACGACTTTAGAAATAATGCGGTGGCCACCATCTTTAAATAATTTAAGGGTTTCTTTACCGATTCTGACACGCTATTCTTTTTGGTGCTCTGTTAAATTATGGGAAATCCAACGGAAAACTAATATTTTCATGTGCAATTCTTCATGAATAATTTTTATTTATGGCCTTCAGATCCAATTCTAGGTTCTTCTGCATCATTCGGCAAGTGCAGCGACTATCATCGAATAGCATATTCCGTATGGCAGGCACATTATTCGAGATTACTGCTCACAACAGCTGTGTGTAATTCATCTTGAAAGAAGTTGCGACCTCAGTAAAATTCTGTAAACCATTTAAATACAGCATTGAAGATGGATCTTCATTCCAAATACTAATTGTAGATCTTGAACGCGTTCTTCTTGATTCAATCCCACTTTAAATTTAAAAAATCATAGCCTAATAGTGTTCTCGCGTCATCTCCATTTTTTCTTCTACCTAATAGCTATTATACGCTAAACTAATTGCAGTTGGCTAATAAAATATAATCTACTAGGCTAAAATAGTTGATATTTTTAAATCTAACAGTTAATGGTTTTTTGCCACTTACCGTCTCTGCGTAGCTAAAAAATTTGAGAGAGTACTACTAAGTTTATAGGAACTGGAAATGTTTTACTAAGCTCCCCCCCGCCCCGTGAATCGAACGAGGAACTTTCCAGATGTTAACTAAGTGTGTTTCCCATATGAACTCGCATGTCTTAATAGCTGTTAAGAACAATCTTGAATTCCTTAATATTCAATATCAATATAATGATGAATTCTTAACAGCTGCTGATTGAGAAAAATAAAAGAAAAGTCAGAAATATTTTACAGGAATATTATTCTTATGTACTTAGTAGCAAACATTGGAGGAAAACAATTAGTATTCTTTTAGATACATGTCTAAACTGAAGTATAATGCTTTATGGCTATTTATTCAGGTGATGGTAACTATTTCATAGTCTTCTGTTAAGTTACAGACGCAGGTTTAAATTCCAGCAAACGTGCTGGTAGCACGGATGTTTTCACGATTTGCTCACAAATAACATGCACACAACCTCATTTCTGTTACTACTTAATCAATAATAAGAAGGATTTATCATAAGGATGAAATAAATCTGTTAATGTTACATTTAGGGTGACATTCAAATTTCCTTAACAAAAAACATTAAGATGAATGCAGATTTTCAGATTTTTTTTAATCAATTTAAATACGCATGTAATCAAAGATTTCGTTCTTGAACAAATGCCAAATCATAAGGCACCCACGTTTCAAAAGTTTACTTAGCTGTAAATCATTTGTTAAAAGGGAATGAGTGATTGATTTTGGTACAGAAGGAGAGTTTTGATTCCGATGACGTATTTCATCCAAAGCAGCTCTTCAGTTCGTTACAGCTTATGAATTTTGCTTTGAAATAGCTATCGATCTGACATGTCATGTTTCTTACTTCGAAAGATTTCTCATAATTTTGAAATTTTAGCGTTTTAGTGCTGAACTATATAATATTTTCTTCAACTAAATCGTTTTAATACCCTGGCGAACTTCTATGTTGATTCAGAACATTAAGTAAATGTTCAAATTTTTTTGGAATTCATATTTAACCCTCTAATATACTAGCATGAAGGTTATTATTCATGCTGTACATAACTGGAGCAAAGAACAAAACTGGAGCATAAGAAATAAGTTTCTATAAAAATATAAAATTATAATAAATAAAAAAATTAAAATATCTGTAGCTTTGTTATTAAGCATCATATTCTTCGCATTTCCTCCACATACAATTCAACAGGAAAATCACAAAATTTTAAAGACAGCATAGTAGCATATATTTAGAATTTCCGATGCAGTTAGTTTTAAATGTTGGCATACACTTTTATATTTTTATAGTTTTTTTTCCCTTAGTTCAGCTTACCAATGTTCAGTTTCCTTAGTAACATATCTTACAAAACTATTTTGTTGTCTTTTCATTATTAACGTTTTGTGCGTTAACTTTATTTATTAAATACCACGTTCTTTGCACTTACAAAGCACAGAATTAAATTCAGTAGCAAAATCACAAAATATTTGAACACACAGTAATCTTTAGGATTTCCTACCTACAGTCTCGCGTGCTCTACATAAAACTATTTTTCCCGTACAGTATTGCTAGATACTTGCTTTTAAATTGTTGAGTTTTTAAAACAAAATTTATTAAAGCTTTACAAAATATGAAATGGGGAATAAAGCAAAAACGAAATTCAAAATTTGGACTTCTAGGTCCGCATGTTCGGATGGAGGACTACATTATTCAAAATTTGATGGCTCTAAGTTCACAATGGCGGGAACATTACATACGTACATGCAGATTCATCATTATTTAATTTCTTAAAAAAATAACACAGTGAGATAATATTTGGTGTTGACACTTTGAAAAGTGATACGTCGTTTTTACTGACGCAAAATGCCATTTCCTAACTAATAGTCCCTTCTAGGCTAATAACTGAGCTTGCATTCACAAGCTTGTATTTGCAAAGTCTGCTGCTCCTTATAATTTGTTGGCAAACGTATTCAGGTTGCTATACAATTAAGATGCATGAAAATCGGAAAAAAATACTTGATTAATAAATTTCAAAATCTTTAATAAATCTAATAAATTAAAGCTACGCAATTAATGTGTAGGTTGTAATTATTAGATGCATTTCTTGGTGCGTAAGGAATTAAATTTTTGTGACATTTCAATTACTTGTTGTTTTGAATTTTTGAAGGTCCTTGAGAATGATACGCAGTAGTGTAAGACTTGGTTCCCTAACAAAGGAATATGCTGTAAGTTGAAAACATAAGAATTAATGTGAGCTTTCTTTGAGATTAACAAAACAGATGAACATATTATGTCAGACTATGAAACGTTAGTAAAGAGCCATATGATGAACAAACAATGCAAAATGCATTTCAATTTAACTTTACATTTTTAGGTATATCGATGACAAAATTTATACCTCAGCTCAACTTTCGGGTAGTTTTACCTTACATATTTGAGAATAACAACATTAATCGGGATATACTGCATAACAATAAGGAAATCAATTCCAATGTATCAACCTATCCGATATCTGTCACAGGCCTCTTTTAATACAGTTGTTTTAAATTTTAGGAGTTCTGGTTTAATCAAGCTTTTCAACTTGAGTTTATAAAAAATGGAAGATTATTTTAACTGACGTATATTTCCTTGCGTATACGTTTCACATAAGCTTCAGTATTGCCTAAAATACCGTTTGCACAATGTGGCTTCAAAAGCAAATATTGATTTCACTTGCAATTTGGAAGCTTGTCTCGTCAAGTAAGTTAAATTAAAACCACATCCGAAAAGGTCTCGAAGGCAACTGTCAAAAACAATCTTTCTCGTCTCCCGATGAAATATGTCAACTCATTTCTGCCAATATCCTCTATATTTCATTTTAACGCGAATATAGTAAAGGAGGAAAAAATGTGCCAAACTAAAAAATTTTCCAAACTTAGCCTTCTTCAACTTATTAGCGCGGAACAAATGATTTTTCGCCCAAATAATAAATTCCTAACCTAATGGGAACCTTTCAAGCTGTCACGTGGCCGAAGAAAAGCCACGTGACACCTAATAACCAATCAGATTTCTGTTGGTGTCAGATTCGTGTGACAGATGTCCAGAGACTGTTATTACTGGAGTTTTCCCAAAGCTCAGAAACCAACAAAATAGTGCGAATGATTAATAGACGCAAAGGCATATTTTAATGATTTATTAGCTTATATATGTTTTTCTGAGTAAATAAATAGCATTTTTATTTGATTAATTTTGCTGCTTATTCTACAATGTCGTTATGTCACTTGGGTTAACTAATGGTGCTTCTTGACTGCGGTCGAATATTTGCATAGATTCAGCCAAACGATATTTGGTATAGCTTATCGAGGGGAATATTTTATTTTTTTCACTCATATTTACTTCTTATGCAGTTTGTTGAAAAATTTAATGACTCAAAATGCGACATTTTAATCAATATTCTAAAATTAAGAAGAAATGAAAAATATAAATTTAGCAGCTTCAGTTGTTAGGCAATTAAGAGTTAGAAAAGAATAATGTTGAAAAATAATTAATTACTATTGCTAAATGATAAATTACAGCAATCATGATATTCAAATTTTTGAAAACGTTTTTGCCTTTAAATTCCATTTTCAATTTTGCATTTTTCTGGCAAATTAAGTTTATTTTTCAAATAATTTTAATTTACTCATCGAGTTTTTGTCTTTTTGACAACTGATATTATATTGCAAAATATAACTAAATTATGAATCTGTAATTATTAAATATATATATATA
>KK115088.1:166623-181267 GCA_000611955.2 Stegodyphus mimosarum | reverse complement strand
GCTGCATGAGCGGTTTCGTAGTTTTCTCCATGTGTAACGTGTATAAGAGCCAATAGCCCTCAGAAAGTCATTCACGAAGGCATTTCTATCCTTAGGCAGATAGCTCTCGAGCTCCTTGCCATAATCGCAAAAATCAAAGCACACCCCTTCTTCCTACTGCTCCACTCATAATAGTTGTATTGTGTTTAGTAGTTTTAAGCCTCAGGCTTTTAATTTTTCGTCAAGTATAACTTAAATACTGACTAGTTTCTATTAGATATTACTCCGCAGGAAACTCCCTGTCTTAAACTGCTAGCCATCGTGTATTTTGCTGTAATCAAATGATGCAGCAAAAAAGGAAAGAAGTCAAAATAATTATAACCTGCGTCGCTTTTTCCCAAACAGAGTCATATTTTTAATCCATTATCGAACGGATGAACTGCTGAACGATGTTCGTAAACCAAGATCGTTTTTAATGCTAATTTTTCGATGAACCATATTTGTGATTTTTTGTTAAACGTGAGAAAAAGTTAATACAATTTTAATACAACTTTAAAATTATGTAATAGAAGATAATCCAAAAAAAAAAGGATTGAAGCAACGAAATAATTTCTGATAAAATAATTAATTGATTTAATAGTAAGTCTTAGCAAAAGATTGGTTGACTTAGTTATTCGGAGAAAGCAATTTACGCATTTTCTTCAGCCATTTCCGTTCCTCTGTATCTTTCACTGCAATCTTATTTTTATTGCACACTGCTTTTTAATTAACTGGATAGAGAGCAGATTTATCTCCAGCCTTTACAGAGATGAGTAACAGAATAGAAAATTGCTCGATGATTACCTTCACCGCTTCGGGATCAAAGACGACAATTTATGCACTTTTTGAGGGACAGATTACTCAGATCACATTACTTTCAATTGCATACGTATTCTAATGTGTGGCTTAAAAAAACCATCAAAAGCCTCTGGGTACAAAATGTAAATTTGCTGATACATCGGCAGAAATTGAAGAACACAATGAGTCTGGTTATAAATAAATACTATAGTTTGCCTATTTGTGTATTTGCTTGCGGAAATTTACGCTACAATTTAGTCAGTTTATTACAATAGCTTAATTATATATTCAGTATATTTGTATTTGTTAGTATGTCAGTATGCATATCCCTAATAACCATGTAAAGTTATAATGAATGAATTCTTCGTAATGACAGGATGATGATTATTAACAGTATTACACAGACATCTATAATGAATCTATAAAAATCTGCAATATAATGCGGCAAAGACTGTGTGTCATCTATCATTAGTAAAGCTTTGTGTTGCCATTCAGCAAACATTAAGTTATTTATATCTCAAATTCAATCAGAAAACATGGAATATAAAAGAAGTCTGTTGCCACTCTCAAAATATATGTCTTTTGAATTTAATAAGCAGACTCGAAGATTTTTAAAAAAAATGTGCTGCTGTTGCTTGAATTAAAACATTTTTCTCTCCCACGCGTCAGTGATTTGGCTTTCATCAAAACGTAAGATATTTCCTTTTTCTTTCAACTCTATACTTTAATAATTAAGAAATTAAGCGATTCATTTCAAACATTATGAACTACTAATTATGTCCATGGAATGGGAAAAGCTGGACTCATTAAAATGACCTATATATATAATTATATACAATCATTGCCATAAAAATTTGTGCACCAAGAAGGAGTTGTCAGACTGAAATGAAATTTCACATATGTAATTACTACTTTGATATAAGTAAGTGATTAGAAAATCAAAGAAAAGAGGATCATTTATTGCAGAAAAAAGTACACATGAAGGGAAGTTTTAGTACTCTGTTCGACCACCTCTAGGGCAAATGCACGATGAGATACGAGCGGGCATTGAGGCACATAAGTTTAGTATGGTGTCCTGAGACATCGTATTCCACAGTTCCTGTAAACATGCCTCTAATTCGGCCAATCTCGTAGGCTGTCCAACTTGCCGTCCCAAATGATCCCAGATATGCTCAATTGGTCACAACTCTGGGGATCGAGCAGGCCAGGTAAGGGTGTTAATGTGGCGGAGGCAGTCTTATGAGATCCGTGCTGTGTGTGGCCGAGCATTGTCTTGTTGGAAAGAGGCTCCTGGGAGAACTGCTATCATTGGCAACGCATATGACTGAAGGATGTCATGGACGAACCGTTGGCCTGTCATTGTGTCATGGATCAATATTAGGGATGACCGTGCATCGTAAGCAATGGCACCCCATACCATCACATGAACTGTGGGAACGGAGTGTCGTTGTAAAGCGAAGGCAGGATTGAGGCGTTCACCACGGGGCCTTCGCACACGAACACGATTGTCACTACTGGACAAATTGAATCTATATTTGTCGATGAAGACGACCTGGCTCCATTCCGTTAAAGTCCAATCCTCTCGTGCGAGACCCCCCCACAAAAGGAGGCGTGGGTGGGTGTCATTGGCAACACACGTAATGGGTGCCGCGATACCAGATGTCCTTCAATCAGGCGCCTTGCGAAGGTTTGGGAAGACACAGAGGCCCACAATGAAGCTGCTGACTGTGAGGCTGGCCAATGAGGCAGTTGGTTCTACACGTGCGTGTCGTATGACGTGACGGTCTTCTCGACGACTGGTCTGTCGAGTTCGTCCTGAGCCTGGTCGTCGTGTAAATGACGTCTCTTCTGTTCACTGGTTCCGACACCTCCTCACAGTAAAATCAGAACGGCCTAGAATCAGAACGAGCTACTCCCCGAGCTGATCACCTAGCTTCCATCATCCCGGTGATTTTTTCCCCTCTCGAACTCTGACAGCTGCTAATATTGGCTTCGATGGCTGGCGGCGTAACGGCATGTCTACCTCAGCGTTTCCTTAGCAAAAGATTAAGTATACTTATACAAGCTCTGCTTACCTGTTTTGTACTCCAAGAAGAACGACATTCAACGCTCTCTAGTAGCATTACGCATGCGCAATCACGCTGCATTTCGAAGCATTTGCATATCTACCCGACATGTACCTTCATGCGAAGTTTCGTTACGATCCCACAATTATTTCTCGGTGAGCAAATTTTTATGGCAATGGGTGTATATGTAAGTTATAACAATATATGACAGCTGATTTAAAAAAATAATTGGCGACCTCAAAATTAACATTCTAGATTTGGTGCTCTGCTCCGAAATTCATCTGCTCTCCCACATTCGAGATCTTCCAATTTTACCCAACAATTTAATGCAGATATCTCTTGCCCAATCATATAAGTGTAAACGAAAGCCTTTTCTAACTTGAACTGAAACTACTGAATTAGCTGTAGTTGTATACATCAGATTTAGTATAAATACTCTTGGTACAATAACTACGTCATTATTCTGCTGCATTCCTTTCCCTAGCTTCCGCCATTGCTAATGTGTTTCCCATGCTCTGCTTGTTCGTGTAAAATGATTTCGCTTCCATTAACCTGTATAAATTGCATATAAGAAATTATCGTAATTGTTATGATTAAAGAGTATATTGTCTACGAAGAATTATCCTAGTGTATCTGGAAATAAAGATGATAATTAGCTGAACTTAGGTTTGGCATCAACTTCTTCCCCTCGCCCTGCCACTCTGCCATCACGATAACGCAGTAAAAATATCACACACACACACATATATATATATATAGCTATATGTATATATACAAAATAAAATGTCAGTTCACTTATCTGTGAGCGTGTAATTCGTATCAAAACAAGAGGAAGATCGCAAACTGCATAAGATTTCGGAAAGGCCATCCCACGGTGTCCACATTCAGGACGTTTTCATTTGAACTTTGCTATCATGTCACCCATCTTAGCTTCCCGTCGCTATTATTACGTTCTGGCTATCGGTGAAAGTTTCACATGCCTTTAAGAATGCATTTTTATTCACAGAAAATAATAATAAGAAGAATAAAGGAAAATACGAATCTCTCACCATTTAATACCTTAACGCCAGAACCTTTTCTAAACTGGCATTTAATTTTAGTTAAATATAAATTAATTTTTTTAAAAGGCAAATATTTTGTTCTTCAATTTGTATATGGCCTCTAAATATGATTACCATTTTAATGTGAAATATCTCGGTCAAATATTTTCATACGGAAGTCAAAACTTTATGTCCTTTATTTTTTATAAGTACAGAATTTTCCTAAATGCGAGTACAGGGACCGGAGGAATGCATAAAAATTTTAATTTCGTAATTTTTATAAATTAATTTCTTAAAATTAAAAAAATGATATTACACGAATAGTTATTTTAAACATTTTTATACCTGGAAGTATGTGTCTAAGACCAATCGTCGAGTAATTACTTTCGTGGACACTGTGTAAACGAGCTAGTGTATGAAGCATCTTCCTTGTCTCGTCATTGGTTGGACAATTATAAATTATAAAACGTACCTTCCTTTCCATTTCTTTTTCTATCAAAATTACTGGAGCGTTTCTGCCATACATCTTCTGGAGTTCATTACGTTGGTCAGACACTTATGCTGATATGCTCTTTAGGTTGTGGTGCAGGACAGCTATCAGTGCTGAATAATACTAAGACGCAACACATAACATATTTCTTAAAATTTGTAGCTTACAGAACGTAATAAAAGTTTAAATATATTTCAAGATTTATCTGCCTTACGAAGATTACTTTAAGATTTTTCTATGGTAGGTAAAAGGTTGTGAAAGTAAAAGTAAAAAAAAGTAAATTAAAAGTATATGTTTGTAAAATTATATTTCACTATATTTGTCTACCATAGCAACACTCTGGCACTAGGTTCATTTAAGAACGTTACATCTCATTCATTTTATAACTCAGAATGCACAAAAATTATATCTTCTGAAGAATTCTGTAATTGTTGCCACATGTTCTATTCAAATACGATAATAAATCTAAAACGACATGTAAAAGAAATTAAAAAAAACACTTTTTCACAGATGATTCAGTATTTCTCATTCAATTAATTCAGTTCTCACTTCGCGTCAAGGCAAAAATACATAAAAGCTCAAAATATCTGTATTAAAAATTACGAAGTAAATCTTAAACACTTATTTCCTCAAATAAATTCCAGACTGCATTAAGTATGATTAAATTTCCCAATAATAAAAGAAGGCGTTTTCTTTGTTATTGCGAAGCGTAGTTTCTCTAGATTGGCAACAAACCCACTATTCTACTAAGTTTCAAATGCAAATAAATATGGCTGATGGTAAAAATAATTAGGCTTAGCCACACTTCAAAAACTTTTAAATTGTTGATAATTCTACAAATATTGCATGCAGATTTACTAAATGCATGAAAACCTTACCGTGAAGATAAGAACAAAATATTTCAATAATTTGTAAGGAAAAAAAATATGTAATTTGCCAGCATATAAGAATAAAAAAACTAAGCTCTTTGAGCCGAGTAACGGAGTGGGTATATATTCTATATTTATATACTTTTGGTGCGGCCGATTGCAACCTAAAAACGAGGTATACATGTTATAGCAGTCCTTTGTGCAAAATTTCAATCTTCTGAGCTACTCGTTTTTGAGTTATGCGAGATATATACATACCTACGTACAGACACCATTAAAAAAATCTCATCTGAATCCATTTTAATCAGTTTTATTATTCGTTTGGGGAAATAGGGTTCTTTTTTCTGTCTTTAGGTACAGATGTTACGCAAAAACATCGTTAAATTGCATTCGATAGCTATCAAAATGGATATTTTCGTTGAAATATGGTACCCGGAATTTTTCGTGATTACAATATTTCCTTTGCTTTGTACAAGGAAGTAAAAATAAAAAAGTCAAACATATTTCTAAACCAGAAATTAGTAGCATAAAGTTAGTATAATAAATGTAAATTCTTAAGTGTTAAAATTGAATGAAACAATAAACATAAATCAATATTTTCTGCGCAATTAGATGTAAATCGATTCAAGACGCTCACACATTTTTGATTCCCTGCAGTATTTATTATCCTGCCAGATATAATGTTTGCTGATATAGTGTTATTACACTATATCCAGATATAGTGTTTAATGAATGTGCTCTATTCGATTTAAGTAACTAATATAGGTTATCTGAAGTATCGTAAATTAACTGCATGGAAATTAAATAGCTAACTTTATCCCACCAATAATGCCTCACTATATTTAATTCCTTTATAGAAAGGCTATATATATTTCTTCCGCCTTCTTGGCATGCCTTCATGGTGTGGTGGTCAGCACCCTCGGCGCATACTCGAGAGGTCCGTGGTTCGAGTCTCGGCGAGGGCATTGCTCGTTTTTCACTTCTTCTGCTTTAAAAAAATATGTGTCTCTACAGTGGCACCCGAACTGAAAAGGGTGGTGGATAACGATTCTCTACCACCAGGATTTGGCGATTGGGTCCCCTAATCCCCAGTCGATCTTTTAAACGGGGAATATATAAGGTATTTCTCCCACCTTCTTGCCATGCTTTCGTGGTGTTGTGGTCAGCATGCTGGACGCGTGTGCGAGAGATCCGTGGTTCGAATCCCGGCGAGGGCATTGCTCATTTTTGACATCTCCTGCTTCGAAATAACCTAATGCCTCTACGAGGCAAAGGATTATATTTTGTCCCCCTTAGAGTTTCGTTGAATTAAATCCTGAACTTCTTGGTGTCTTTTCGAAGGTAAATCTTGTTCCTCTTCCAGGCCCTTGTTTTGCCCAATTAATAAACATCAGAGGTATTATTCTGTTGATTGTAGCCAAATAATATTCTAATCGAAAGTAAATGTTCATAGGTTACATATAATAATCATATGTTACGCTGTACACCTATAATTATGAAAATATAAGACTGTCATTTGCAAAACTAAGCTCATATCATGTATTTACATTCTTCCGTTTGCCTACTAATTATCTCATAAGTTTGGACGCAAGTCAAACCAGTAACCTGTTAGTATTATGGCTATCAGAAAAGAACATTTTCTCATTTAAAAAAAGTAAATAAATAAAATCGCCCTCCAGTTATCTAACCATGTCATTGTATTTTTTCCAGTTTTAATTTTCCAACTTCGTATTTCTATGCTAGAAAACGGGTTTAACATTTTTGAGATTTTTATTCGGCTTTAAAGAACATTTAAGTAGTTCTCGTTCGGGATAATTTCATGGCCATAGAGCGAACAGATTGCCTTGTTAACATACTTTTTTTACTGTCGCTAGATGGAACGTACTTCTCTTGCTTCTTTTCATTATTGCTCATTTCCGTAAGGTCCTTTTACTTTTTTAAGGTAATTATGCTTTTTTATGCTGTACTTTCCACCACATCAACAGATCAAGTTTCGCAAATTTTCTTATAAGATTTTTTTTGACAAGGTAAATAAATAGACTTTTCTCATTATTTTCTTTATCTTTCAGCAGTTTAAAGCAACACAACGTTAACAAGTAGAAAATGGCTCAAATTCCTAAATTCTGTTTAACGAAATAATGAGGAAAACAAAAATTCCTATATTTCCTTACCTGCATAATTCGATACGTATTTTTGTAATTTTTTTAGAGCGGCGTAGATGTTAGCTTGATGTTTTTAAAATTTTAGATTATTTAAATAGCAATTATTCCTTGTTTGTAAACGAATGGCTCTATTTTCTGGAGAATTAAAAAAAAAGTTTTAAAAAAATCTACAGTTACTTTACGCTGACTTGATTATTGTGAAATAAACGAGATATTAGTCATGTTTCGTAACTCCTTTTCAGTCTAAAAAACAACCTACGAATTCAACGACTGATACTTATTATTGATACGTTCCTAAAATATTATTCAGGGTAGCAAGACGCCATTAAAATATACTGCAGCGTCAACAGAGACGTATTTCTTGGGATCTAGTAAACATCGCTTATCCAGAAAGCCTTTTTATATATCCAAAAAATGAGAATGTAGAGCAATATCATACTAATTTCAGCGTCCGCTGAAGCTTGCAAATAGGCTTTGCTGAGAAAATAGGCTTTGCTTTTAAAGAGTATTCTTGCCTACTCTTTAAAAGCAAATAGACTTTGCTTCTAAAGAGTAGGCAAGAATTCTTATTTCTTTCATAGAAAATGCCACCTGTTAAATGCATATAGTATTAATGTTTAAAGATAAATTGTAAACACATTTGCGCTTAATTAAGCTTTAGAATGATTTACCCCATTAGTATATAAGAGTAATCGTCAAACTTTGTAGGCTCACGAAGACCTTAGAACTATAAGATTTTTTTGCAGGGAATCCCATCGCACCCTTAAAATATATCTTAAAATAATATATATTATTTATAAGTATTAAATATATAATTCGATGAGTATGTTATAATTATTTTACGTGAAGATTCTTAAAGAAAAGTGTTGTACTTTCTCTTAAAACATTTTGATATGAAATTTATATAATATACTCATTAGTAGCATTAACTCGTACTCCAGGTGCCACCGACCCTTGTGTCATATTTAGTGATATGGGTATGGCTGCATTGTTTTTACTAAAATTGTTTACATCTAACTCTATTGATGTTACCTGCAGTTGCATTTCTCATTCTGATAAAGTTTGTTTTTTGCTTTTGTTGCCAGATAACTTGAGAAAAATGCTTCAGTTAAATACATTCTTCCGAATGGCATTCAAATGTTGATTGCTGGGTCAGAAACTCCTAGGTATCTGATGAAATCTACACTGAACATTTAGGAGTTGCTCTTGCATAAATTTCGATTTTAGCGTAGAATTTGCCTGATATATCAATAACTAGTTTTCTTTCATTCATTGGAAAACCTGATGTATCATAGCATCCGGATTGGTTTTTTATTTGGTCATGTTTTGTTTTTCTTCTATAAAATATTCTTTTATAGTTTCCTTCAATTGTAAAGTGCTCCAATGTATAACTGTTAAGACTGTTATCTAAATTCGATTCATTTTCCATTAGAAAACTCTTATCCTCGGTTTTCAATAACAGACCAGAGATTCCTTGCTAGAGATCCAGCAGCAGAATTTCTCAACAAAGAAGAATTTAAAATGCATCCTTTCAATTCCTAAATTCTTAAACCTCAGCTTTCTGGAAAATATTATATATTTCGAACTTTAATTGCTTTCATTGTCTATTTAAGTTTGTAACACTTTCTATTTTCACATACTTTTATATGATCCCTTGTAGGCCATTTATAGCACATCTAATTCAGAAAGACACTACATACAGGGAAGGCTAGAAGACGGACTAAGAACCAGCAGTAGAAACACGATCACAGAATCAATCGAAATAGTTTTAGTATGCATTAAATCCGAGCTTTAAATTCAAATACTAAGATTCGAGTGAATTTAACCGCATTTGCGAAACAAAATAAATCACATCTGACTCCATCGGTAGAAACCAAATTAACGCTTATTCAGATGGCCCGGAGCTTAAAATATAGATACATACTCCTGTGAGTTAACACAAAAAAATAGTTTTTAAAGTCAAACTATTTGTTCTTAAATATGTATATCTTCGTCTGCTTCAGTGAATATCTTTAGTAATATCTTAAGTAGATAATAACAATAATAAAACAATTAAATAAATAAAACATTAGCAAATGCATTGCTAAAGGCTGAAACGAGTCCAGGAGGCGAGGAAATAATTACTCTACATTCCAGCATATAATACAGAGTGCGGGTTTCAATACCTTAAAGTTTCAAAACAGGATAATGTATCTGTTACTCATATAAATAAATACATTTGTACTCAGTTAAGTAATTCATTGACTGGATTTACCAAATCAGCCTTAATGCTTCAATACAAGGTCATACATATGTCCCCAATGACAATCGAGTCTTTTCTGCAATATCACAGATACACTTACCATGCTTGACGAAGAATGTCAGCATTCGTAATTTTCTGGCGAAATGAAATTTTAAGGCTGTTAATGTCAGATATGATGTAAATGAAAATGCGAGCTTTCAAATAACCCTATAAGAAATCTCTACTACAGCAATGTTCGTAAGACTGAATAAGGGCCACTGAATGACACCAAAGAGTGAAATGTTACCCGGATAAAGAAACCCATAAATGGAACAGCTACATTCAAATTAAAATTATGTTTATACCTGTTCATTCTCGTACATTTTCCCGCTAAAGCCTTATCTACACGAGAAGACAGATCCCTGAACAAGGTCTCCCTCGCAGAGATGTTGGTATTTTGGTAAATGTCGGAAATTACAGTATTTCGTCAATATAAGGAGATTTTATATCTAACAAAGTCTATCTGAGTTACTAAGCCAATCAGAGCGGCCAAAGCAGGTGGCATGATTTGCATCCAATAGGAGACCTCAATTCATCTCAAACAAGCATAATGATTTGCAAAATGTTCAATGCCATTGCTTCTCAGGGCTTAATTTTTAAGTTGTAATAATAATAATAATGTTAATAATAATGATAATAAACAGACAGAAAATAACAGCGATGAATAATGCCAAAAAAGTATATGTGTCTATCTCTACATGTGTGTGTATGTGAGAGAGTACTCACCCTAATTTGGCTGTTTTCCTTTTGTGTCCTAAAAATATTAACTATTTATAATATATCAATCTAAAGTGCGTCATTTCAAAATTAATCCGTTCCATTACATCTTATGTAATTCTCCTGAAATGCGGACATCTCTTGTGCGATGATAAATCAAGGTACCTTTCGATTGTTCACAGATTCTTCTACATGCGCATTCACTTTTGCCGCTTGGCATCTCTCTCCTAACCCATTGTGGATAATTTCTGCAGACTGGTACACTGCGAACTCATCGAGAGCATAAAACACCCTAACAAAAGCTTTTAGGCGACCGCTAAATTTTTGTTTCAGATTTTATTTTTTTCTACACCATTTTAAGACACACAACCAGAGATGAAGGGAAAGAATTAGTAGGCCCTATAGGCAAGGGAGCCACATTTAATAAAGATGAAAAGATTATAAAGTTTCATAGGATAAACTTCTCACCAAAATACACATATATCAGGAAGCAACTACAGCTTGGAAACAATACTGGGGGGGGGCGGATTTAAGCAAGAGAGGTTTGCGTTCCGCTTTTACAGTTCAGTAGACCGCAACTAACCTTTCTGGATACAGAATCGCCCAGATTTTGACAGACAATTCTGCTTTCCTCTCATGTATTTGTGTACGTAGTTTAAGACAAACGGAACGATTTGTATGCCAGGATGTGGGAGTTCCTGACTGGAGATGTTTTCTTGCCCCTTCACTGAAGCTTACCATCCCTAGTATCTTAAAGGAAATATCAGTCCTTTTGTTTAGAAAATATTTTCCTAGCAAACAAACGCTCGCAGTAAAATTCAGACATGTTATGAAGAAATTCGTAACTTTTTTGGTTCTCAGTCTATGCCAAATTTACTAAAAACCTCACATGTAAAGTCTTAGGAAGTGCAACTAAAATTTTCCTTTTATTAAGATTCTTACATGTTTTTGTGGCTAAGCCTGTATTTTGCAGCTTGATTACGTATATTTTTAAGCCAGATTAATCTTGGCATTTTGTGGCTTATATATGTTACACTCAGGTATACGCGACTCATTTGCACTTTTATTCAGTGTGTTAATGTCCTTATTGTTCAAAAACATATTAACGGCCCCTCATACAAGCGGAATAATTTATTTGTCTGCTTATTTAGGCTCACACCATTTACTCGAAACTGATTATTTATATCGAAAGCAGAATCATTTCGAATTTCTCGACTGTTTTTAGTGTGTTTATATATATGCAGTATTTTAATTGCGTAGTTAGAGAGATAGATGCAAAAACCAGTAACTTCCAGATGTGGCCTTTCAAAATATCACTTTATTCCAGAGCAATTCACATCGGATCGATTCTGTAGACAGGGTACTTTTTCAATCATACTTAAATACGATAATTTTCATGTACACTAGTTTTAAAAGTAAGTCGTAGGAATGTTAGACTGAGAAGCAAAGCAGCGTGGATGTTGGCATGGCGGAAACTACGCAAAGGAATGAACGACGTAATTGTTTGCAAAGATTATTTATACCAAATATGTGCACAAAGTATACCTAAGCTGCTATTGGCTAATTTTAGGTTGTTATATAACGTGGAAAGCTCTCGAATTTGAGGGAACAAATGAACTTAGGGTGGCCAGCACCAAATTTAGAACAGTTAGTTTTGAAATTTTCAGGTCGCCAATCATTTCTTAGACCAGCCATCATATTTTATAATATAAAGAGAAACATGATAATATGCCAAAATCAATTGCGCTGTAGCTGCACGATTGAAGTGAATTGAACTGAAGCATCCAATATTAAAATTAAATTAGAATCAAAACAAGGCAATCCCCTAACAATATTAATAATCGCAACGGGGGATAAAAGGTCTAACACTGTAGTTAAACACAAACAAAATTAATATAAGAATTCATCAGTAGAATAAGACTCTTACGAGTGTTTTATTCAAAATTTCCTAAGATACACGTGAATTTACGTATTGGCGCGTTTCAAAATCTAGCGTGCTTGTTATAAGCGATAATAACGCCAATATAACTTTGTTAAAATTATTTGAAAGTATGGAAGATGCAGTTACAGTTGCAGTAACAAGTATATGGGACACCACGACATCGTTATTGACAAAAATGGTATAGCCCTCATATACTAACTAACTAGAAAACTGCACACCAAGGGCACATCAGTGCCAAGCTCTTGGACTTTGTTGGATAATATATTAAAAGGTTGCATTTTACAGAATTGGACAATAGTTACATTTCATTCGTGGGCCCATGGTACTTGTGCAAGGAAAGGTAATTTGACAGAGTTCAGGGAATTGGTTATGCAAATCAGCATAGTAATTAAATTAATTAAAAACCATAATTTGAAATGCTAACAGAGTACGAAATACAGTATGAAAATGCAAAAGTACAAAATACAAAAAGAGTATGCATTGAGCGGATTACATATTCATGAGGTTGGTGCTTTGTTATTGTGCATGTTTATGTAGTCTAGGGTATATTTTTCCCCCAGACAACATATGCATAAATATGAACGATGCTTTTTTCCGCCCGTGTACGATGAAAAAAAGGAAAGGAAAATAGGCCGCTATAAATTAAAAAGTTCGCCAAGTGAATTATTCTTGGAGCAAACTGAAAAAAAAATTCGAATAGATAAATTTTTAAATATCTTCATGAATTTCTCACCACGAAATACAAAAACAAATATGGGTGTAATTTGAATCGTAGAATCGAAATATGAAAAAAATGGTATAGTATTTCAGAAAAGACCGTTTTTATGTCAAAATACCTATGTTAGAACAATGCTATATATAAATCTAATAAATATCCTAAGTAGCGCTTTCAAGACGTGAAAACGCAAGTTAAATTTCGCCAATCGGTGCAGTAGAACCGGAGATATAGAAGTGTTCCATTTTTTTGTGCAAGATGTTATACCTTCACGTACAATGATGATAATAAAATTAATAGGCAATATATCCTCCTTTAACCCACACATAACTTCTACAGTGCACTTACGCGTGCACTCTAATAGTCTTCAGTATATGTGTTTTACTTCTTTACCATGGAACCACACTTTTTATACTATTCTTAATTATTCGCTCGTTTGACGTGCAATTCATTTTACTAAGATCTTCCTTGAGAATGTGCCACAAGCTTTCGGTCCTATTATTGTCTGACGAACTTCCAGGCCAATCTAGCAGCAAAGGTGTGTTTTTCAACATGAACATTCTGACAGGTTTTGAACTGTGGCATGGAGCCACGTTGAAATGTCTCTGCAAACGCTTTCGAGAATGGAACAAACCTATGTTTTAAAATTTCTTCACACTTTGATGAATTCATCTTTCATTCAATAAGAACTATATTTCCAATACCATTTACAGTGCAAAAAACTAAAAACGTTTCTTTTTTATAGTATTTTAGGATTTTCCGGATATATTGAGGTTATTTTGATTCACCCTTGCTTCGTTTAACATCATTAGATGTGTAACTATGTGTTGTGAAAAATATTTTATATATAGTAAAAATACTTAAATATATTTTAATTTCTTATGTAATGAAAATTGTGTTAATTTCTGTAGGTTATGAGAAATATTAATTATAATTATTCTGGTGTACAAGTGATAACCAAAATTTTGAATATTAATTTAGGATTAAGACATGTGATTAAGAGTACATCACATTGTTTCCGCAATAACCCGAATGATAGGGATAAAATATGTGACCTACAGAGGATAGCAAAATAAAGTACTTACCCCAGACGTTGTGATAGTTGAAGAAGAAAATACAAGTTAATCATCTACAATTTACTCTATTTATTTTTCCGATCAAAAATTTTACTGCTGAACTCACACAAATAAAACAAGAAAATTAAATAATCAGATCATAACTATAGTCCTTCTATAAATACAGAACGTCCACTCGTTTAACGATACACTTTAATATCACAATCCTCTTGCATCGCTTTCTATAAATCACGAAAAAACCGTATCGAAAATATATGTAGAGCAGCAATAAACTTGTCTTGAAATTTCTTCTAATTTTGAAGCTTCTACCAGTGAATTAATTTAGAGCAGTGCACCACGTGGCGATAGACAATGGACGAGTCTTAAATTGCACAATGAGATCGTTCATGATTCTTGCTTAAAAAATATCATTCCATGCTGGATGAATTTTCAGAAACTGCATGTAGAATGAATATATTCAATAAAAAAAA
>KK115088.1:139562-163969 GCA_000611955.2 Stegodyphus mimosarum | reverse complement strand
AAAAAACCGTATCGAAAATATATGTAGAGCAGCAATAAACTTGTCTTGAAATTTCTTCTAATTTTGAAGCTTCTACCAGTGAATTAATTTAGAGCAGTGCACCACGTGGCGATAGACAATGGACGAGTCTTAAATTGCACAATGAGATCGTTCATGATTCTTGCTTAAAAAATATCATTCCATGCTGGATGAATTTTCAGAAACTGCATGTAGAATGAATATATTCAATAAAAAAAAACTACAGTTGGCTTTCTATAAATCAGGAACCATATCATCGGACTTTTCAGGAGAGTTAAACGTGCATCATGAAACGAGGTCGTAGGTGAAGAGACAGTCGGTGAAGAGCCAGGCCGAAGCCCGACCTTCACCCTTGAACTCCCAGCAGCGAAGAGGCAGAAACCTGTCCAACAACTGCCACCAAGGGCTTGGACGAAACGATGACGATTCTTGAAGCGATAGTTTGATGATAGATGCCGGCTTACTAGCACACTATGGACAAATAAAACCAGTCTCATCACTGAAAATGTCCTTTTATGAACTAGTTTGTGGTCCAAAATTTATATTTTTAGACCCAAAATAATCGCTTTGCTTCATTTGACGTGTCGAAAGTTGTTTTTAACAGGTTTCTTCCCCTTTTGACTAGCTATTAGAAGACTATGAAGAATGAGTTTTCATACTAACAGAAAAGATCACTTTGAAGGTGTTTGATAGTTCTTGTTGTATTACTTGTCATAATGCCATTTCGGAGTAGGAACCAATCAGATTAAGCTCGATTTTCAAATACCAACCGCTGAAACAATATTCATGATAGTCATGGATGTGTATTCATTAAATTGTTGCGGTAACCGTTGTTCGCATATTAGGCGTTGTAACGATTTTTAGTGCACTAAAATGAACAAATGCGAAACGTGCTTACAGAGTACTCAAAGGTCACTTTCTCTTCTCACAGAAACAAGCTAAAAATCATCGAATAATCTTAATTTATTGTCTAAACAAGTTCTAAGTAGTCCAAAGAAGACATCCAGATGGTATTAAGACAGATAAAGCTGCTTAATGTGATTTTCAGACACCAGCTGGCAACCAACTTAAAATTTTGTGAAAAAATCGCTTTGTCCCAATTAATTTGCTTTACGTTATAGTACTGTTAGTAATTTTACTATGGAAAGTACTTTGCATATTAGGACAGACATTCAATCTAGAATATACCATCTATTTTTATATCCTGCGTCATTTTGGTAACTGTATTACATACATTTACGTGTCTATTTTCCCGTACACTGCGGTTGAAAAAAAAGACAGTTCTATATCTCCCGTTCTACTGGTTCAATTGACGAAATTCAACTTGCGTTTTTCATGTCTCGAAAGCTCAACTTGGGATATGTATTAGGTTTATATATAGCATTGTTCTAATATAGGTATTTTGACATAAAATCGGACTTTTTCTGAAATAACATGCCAGTTTCGATTCTTGTGATTTGCGCACTTAGTTAAATTATTTGAAAGTATGAAATTTGACTTTTTTCCGTTCGTCTACAATGAAAAAAAGGAAAGGAAAAGGAAAATAGGTTGCTATAAATTAAGTTCGTCGAGTGAATTATTCTTGGTGCAAAGTGAAAAAAAATCCACAAAGATAAATTTTTGAATTTCTCTTGGCACCAAATTTTACAAAATTTAATATTTGGCCTTAATCTGAGTCGTTAAATCGAAAAACACCTGGCATGTCATTTCAGAAAATGTCCGATTTTGTGTTAGAATACCTATGTTAGAACAATGCTATATATAAATCTAACATATATTCTGAGTCGTGTGTTCGAGACATGAAAAACGCAATTTGAATTTCATCAATCGGCCCAGTAGAACGAGATATATAGGAACTATCGCATTGTTTTTTTTTTTCGCAGTAATACCTTTATTTAAATATTTTTTTGCCAGAAATGTATGTCTATCCGTGTACCCTCTTCTTCGCTTTTCTCTCCCAAGAAAATGGTCCTTTTCCTAAACTTTGCACATATTTTGTCTTAATCATAATTCTGTACGCTTTTCATAAACTTTCAAGGTCAATTAAAGTTTCTACGTAAATTTATGAATTTAAATTTTAATTTACTTAATATAAGCCAATCTAATTTTCAAACCTCTAACCGATGAATTTTTATCCCGGCATCTACTACATTCTCAGAATGATAAGTGTAATATCAGTGAAATAAAATTTGTCTCAGAACTTCCATTTAAAGTATATAAAATTTATTGTAGAGTGGGTAGGATAATAAGAACAGGTAGGTAAATTGTAGTTAAATAAAATTTATTGCAGCTCTTCTATTTGAAGTAAATAAAATTTATATTAGAACAAGTAGGTAAATTGCAGGTAAATAAGAACAGGTAAGCAAATTGTAGGCAAATGAGATTTATTGCAAACATTCTATTTGAAATACAAAACAAGATTCGCTCAGTTTAACTTCCACTACTCAAGAGGATGACAAACATCACTTGAAATCAAACTAAGTACTGTTTGACAAGTCACACCTATCTCAGCAACTATGTTTTTATTAACTAGTTAGCTACATTAGCCGAACGAGAAGCCGACAAGTCAGAAACAGACGGAAATCCTTTTCCCTTAACGCCATACACCACTTAAAAGCCTCCATTTACATATTTTGATAAAAGCAGGCAAAACATTAGACATCTAGAAAAGATTTTAATATAAGTAATAACTTAGTAACTAAAATAAACTTTATGAATTAATGCTCATGCAAATGAATGTTTATTATTAGTAGCTAAAATGTACGAGGTACATTGAAACATTCATAAACGTTTCAATTGATCTCATGGATTCCTTATATTTAAACACATCGGTAGGCGCTAAAATTTATCTATTAATCATATGTAAAATCTGAAGGTCTTCTGCTTTCAAGTATCACTTTATAAAGTAATTCAGAAGCTGTTTTTTTATCAAAGTAACTTTAAATGTAGGCCACGCGGTGGCGAAGTGGCTAGCGCGTCGCGCAGCTGCACTACAGGTCCGGGGTTCAACTCCCGAGCTGGGCAAGGTTGACTCAGCCTTTCATCTCTTAAGTGGGTCCATAAAATGAGGACCAAGTTTGCTTGGGAACCAAACACCGGGGGTCCTACGACAAGCTGACCACTTGTCCAGGACATATGCTGATGCATTCTGGGGCGCGAAGGTCAAGAAAGCAGAAAGAAGGCACTGCAGGCCGTGGCCCACTAGGGCTGCTGTGCCACTGAGTATTTTTTTTAATTTTTAATGTAATGTCTAAAATTTTCTTCTTAATTCAATGTTTAGGTTTAAAACGAAATGGTGTGAGTTTACAACAAGCAATTTAATGCAGTCTTCCCTATCTGTAGAGAGAGTGAAATTCTACATGAAGTTGTTGATACTATTTCTTTTAAATTGACACTGGGGTTACCTTCTTACAAAATAATAGACTAAAGTTTATTTGATGAATCAAATTTACGGAGTATCATAATTTAACTTCATTTACATAAAAGGCTTCAAAAGACTAGAATTAATTCCCAACTATATTCAGATGACTTGCATATATCTACTTGCCTACTATATTCTGCAGTTTTAAAAAACATGTAATACATTAAAAATTACATTAAAGTTTTACATTAAAATTTACTTTAAAATTACATTAAACTTTTACATTAAAGATGAAGATACCGTTGATAGTGCTCTAAAAGTGGAGCGTTTAACTGAAGTTAATTAAAGCAAATAGCTGAAAGTACATCGTGTCTAAAGAATGTTGTAAGCTCTTGATTTAGATTAATTCTTGGATGGCATGTGCTAAGCTAAAGAAGCTCATCATTTCATTGTCTTCTCACGAGTTTCAAATAGTTCGTAGAAAGTACTAGGACAACAAAAATTAACAACAGCTTAAGAGATATAGTGCTCTTCAAGAAGGCATCATATATTTCGATTCGTAGTTCTTATGGTATATAATATGGTTATTAGTGTACTATATATTATGGTTATTAATACTAACTTATGGTTATTAGTATATATATTTATATATTTTTTTTTTTTATATAGCAAGTGCAAAAATGGTATATACAGACTATACATGCCTCATAGTTAATCGTAGACATGTACTTTATAAGGTATTTCTCCCGCCTTCTTCGCACGCTTTCGTGATGTAGCTGTCATCACGCTTTACGCATAACCGAGAGGTACGTGGTTCGATTCCCGGCGAAGGCGTTTTCATGTCTCCTTCGAAACAACCTAATGTCTCTACAACTTTTTTAGTTGAGTTTTTGAGAATAAGACAAAAAGATTTTACTTCGTTGCATAAAATGTGATAGCATGGGAAAGCATTTTTCGTTCATCGAGCATTAAAAGATTAAGACAAATAAAAATAGAACTTAGGGAAATGAAATAAATAAAATGTACTTTCATGTAATCGAATTGCATGTAAAGCCTGCTCCCACCCCATCTTAACCGCATCGCAGAGATCGCCCCAAAAACTTCAACCGAATTTACAGTTATGTTAGACTTCAAATATCTTTCTCTAGGGAGACTAGTTCTCAACGCAGCTGCGTTGCCATATTCCGCGAACGTAATATCAGAGAAGTAGAACTTTCCAATTGGGAATCGGTGCTGCCATTCCAAAATCAAATAACTTCGGTTGTCTCGCTGTTTTCTTTTTGGAGAAGAACTGCCGTCTTTGATATCGCGCAAATAGTTTTAAGGTTTCTATATTGATTTGAACTGCAAACGGCTTAAAGAAAAAAAATCGCCCTTTGGCTTAGAAAAGGCAAAAAAATTCGTTTTAAATGTTCCAGATTCCAAAAATTGTTCAAAGTAATCGTTTAAAATAATTATTGTTCATAATAATTCCAAAAATTGTTAAAAATAATTTTCGAAAATAAGAAAAAAAAACAGAGTTTTTTTATTCTTTAAGAATTTAATGTTTTAAGCAGTTAGCATATTCAAATTATGCCACTGAAGTGGATTATTATTTTATACGCAATAATTAGAAATAATTAATCAGATTTGTATACAAGGGCACTTGATGGCATTACGTAATAACCAAGTTACTTAATATTATTAACGGTCGCTTTTATATTAATTGAAAAATTACAAAAATATAAGTAGAGTTATAAAGGACTTAAGAAAATTCCGGTTAGGTTGTAGGGATTTATATTATTTTTCACGAACCAGTTAAGTTTATGCTTTCCTTTCTATAAGCCTTCATTCCCTTAATTGTCATTGCCAGAATATTTAAATTTGGTAGCGCGCGTGAAGGCATGCAAATTCTACCATTAGGAGTAACGGTTTAAATATTGATTTTGATAAGAAAGTGAAAAAAGAGTGGGCAAGCACTGTACCTTTGTAGCTTCCGTTTCTGCATTTATTGCTGATTAAAGTGGCGTAACTGCTTTTACTTTGTGCCACGAGACTTCGACGCGGTTTTAGGTAACAGGATTATCTGAGCCCTGGAGAAAAGTCTACTGTTGTGGTAATATCTTTGAACTTTAATTCTTGTTAGTTGAGTTCCCGCACGAGGTGTAGTCTATTAGCATCAAGTCTAGGACGTTGTGAATTTTAAAGAGTTAAATAAAGGGTTCTTTTAAATCTTCTCCTGTCTGGTTCCTTCACCTACTTCAGCTGTCATTGTGAAAATTAAGAAATTAGACATTACAAGGTGAAAAAGTGTTTTATAGTACGAGATCTATAAGCACAGACAATAGTAATATATCAAAAGCTACACAAGTTAACACTTCTGTCTCAGGTTTTAATAACTGCAAAAAATAAGAAAAGCGTGACGCTGTTTCAAATAAGGTAAATCTTATCAACGTGGTGACGGTTCACCATGTTGATAGAACTTATATCTTCTTGACGTTAAATTTAATTTTAATGGCATTAATCGGTCAGACGAAATTAAATTACTCCTTGTTTGTACAATTTAATACATATATAATATTGAATTTCAATGCTATTTAATTAGAGGTTAGAATAAAAGATATGTATAATTAACTTAAAGGGCGGAAATAATGTTTTCTTACCCCATTAATCAAAATATAGATATGTTCGTGGGGGTGGGCATTTATGGGTATGCTTTAAATGGGTAGGAGTAAGCTAAGTGGTTTTCAAAGTTTATAACTGACGCCTTAGGATATAAACGCATAAGATCAATGATCGTAGTAAGAAATGGTAGTACTTGTCTACTAGTCAATCCCAGTCAAACGCCTATGGTAAAAGTGCTGGTAAATCCTGAGATAACATATAGAAATAAAGATGCTTTAAATATAAGAAATTTAAACTATTTTCTCAATACCAGTTTATATTTTTAGTAGCATCTCCAATTCACATTTTCATTTGCAAGCCGATATCAGTAGATTTTCAGTATGAAACACTAGTCCCTAAAATTTCCTTTCAAACTTATTTCTGTGATACCTCGACGCAACCAATATGGCAAAACGCGCATTGCAATTGAGGTCAGAAATACTTCTGTAAGCCTCACGGTATACCTTGTGGAACAGAGTTTTATATTTTTTTTATTTGAAACAAATGAGGAGCGCGCCTACAATGAGGGAGTCCCATCCATCACATCACTGAGGTTGACCATCAAATCATTCATTTGTGATAGCTACTTTGCAGCTTCTAATTTTCCAAACGTTTTACAGTTACAAATCTTTACGAATAAGAAAAGAACTTAAAAACGTGATGAAAAAAAAGTGATTTTCAAATGAAGAGAATGCAAATACTAAAATCAGTCTGGATAAAAGAATTCATACAAAAGTTAGACTTGTATATGGTAACGAATAAGAAATAACAACAAATGACGAAATAATCAAGAAAAAAGCGTATCAAAAAGGAACATGATGACAGTGTACTTCAAGGAGTAAGCTTGGACATATCCAAGGATGTCGCGATGTCGGATCAGAGACTAATATGAGTAGCGTAGGAATGTTAAGTGAATATACAGTAGTGGGTGAGAAATGATAGTTGATCCAGTTGCTTATATTGTAACGTCTTCATCTAAAGACCACCTCGAAGTTCTTGGATGGTGTGTTATTCTGTAGGACAATGCCTGCCTCACAGAAGCTGAGGGTGAGCTACAGTCACGTACCACTCACATGTCTTTGTTTCCTCCATAAGGGTTTGAAGGACAGACATTGTGTTGTTTTCTGAAAGATCTGCAATCTGGAATGCTCCCTCCAAAATGCACTTACTTTGATTGATCGGTGCTTTATTCTTCTTCTGACGGGCCACCTGACTTGAGCTAATCTTAACCAGAGTTTTCTCACGGAATTTTTCCCAGGCCTATCATCATGTCTGCAGAGAATCAGAGGGCTCTCACCAATCGAGAGACTTTCTGAAAATTCTCCAGCAAATGAAGAGCTAGGAAGTCATCTCGACACGCCCAGGGCATCTTGGATAAAACTAGAATAGCAGCTGCCAAAAATCAGTTAGTCACTCAGTTATTTAGTTAGTTAGCTAAAGGGAGAAACCTTCTCTCTTGTAGCTGCAGCTCTGTCAAGAGCCATTTTCGTTCGCTCTGCCAAGAGCAATTCTGCCTTTACTCTATCCAGAGTATTATTTCTCTCTGAGGAGAAATCCGATCACTGGTAGCCGGGCTTGCCGCTACCTGTATTACGAGGAAACTATTTAAAGTTAATATTTTACATATAGCCTTGTATAAATAAAGGAATGAATTTAAATACGCTACCGACTTATTGTGTCAACTCGCTACCATATGAAGCACTTAGACCATTAACTTAAAAGATGTTATACATGTCGGGTAATAAAAATATAACTTAATTCCTTACAGAGCTAGAGTAAAGAAAAGATAGTCAAGATGATGTACTTGTTAAAGTAGCAGGAGCAACAAGTGTCGCATATTTTCACAATCCTGTTATGCGACAAGCGCCAGGAAAGTGATGATCAAAACAATTGTGAATAAAATATCCTTTTCGTACTGGTGTCCGTATAGTAAGAAACACTGATGAGCTAACTCGTATTAGAGTCATGAGCGCTCTGTGCATTGCGTAGTTGTCAAAACAATTAGAAGGTCAAAAAGTAGGAAGATTTGAAATATGTATAAAACAGTTTCGTTGTAGGAGGTTATGTAAACATTAGCTTTGGAAACAGTGTCTATAATTAAGTATGGTATTATTTCACTATTTGGATGGCTTTTGATTTAGTAAGAAATAAATGTGCAAAAACTGTCTCGAGTCCTAATATTTCATAAGACCACGTTTCATCTGATGCCTTGAATCTTATGCTGTGCGTGGGACATTTAAAAAATATTTTACCTTCTCTTTCTCGGGGGAAAGAAGGAAAATGCGATGCATAATTGTGCATCGCATTTCCTTCTTTAACTGGTTTGGAAACGTGGCGTGACATATACTTCTGCCAGTGTATAGGAATGTGAGGCTTTATTGCATCAGAAGACAGCTTTAATTCGTAACAAGCTCAAGAATTAAATAGTAGGATATTGTGATAGGAAAAGGAAGTGAAAGGTTAAACAATTTGTTCTGATAATTTTTGGCGAAATGAAGCAGAAATGAAAAAGGAAAAACGTATGGTAAATAGTGTAGAAAATTCTTCAAATAACGTAGGCCACAGACCAGTGTATGACACTTGTGACACTTGTGATATATGACACTTGTGAATGATGGTCAACTGAAACGCTGTTCGAGACCGTTATTTAGTGAGTAATGATGGAAGAAGACACTAAGATGTCAATTACAGCTTTAGAATATTATTGTCAAGTTTAGCATTTCGATTACGACGATTGTGCGAGGATCTATGTGTAATGTTACACTCTGCACCGTCTTAAGAGATTATTTCCTGAGATTCTTCCATACCCTTGGATGCTGCTATTTGAAGAGATGATTTTTCTTATTGCCATCCGGACTGACCCAGTTGTCATCAGGCATTTCCAGTTAGTGTGATTTTTTTAACTCGGTAGAGACTTCAAACTTAAAACCAAGAATTTTAAATGTAGCACTGGCCTCCCTGTTGACTACTGCCACTCTTCAACTCCTCTTATTATGCAGAAATATCCTGTACAAATTTACGTTTAATTCTGCTTATGTTGACATGTTTTTCCTAAATCTATCATAAACTTGACTTTTTATGAAATTGAACCTGCAATGTAATATACACTCTTAGACAAAAAAAAAGATGCACCAAGAAGGAGTTATTTGAATGCGACGAAAATCGGTTGAAGTGATGTACATGTACAGAAAAGCAAATGATTAAAATTTGAGAAAAATTGGATGATTTATTTAAGTGATAGAGCTCCACAGCGTGAAAAATCAGTAACGCGTTTGTCCACCTCTGGCTCTTATGCAAGCAGTTATTCGGCTTGGCATCGATTGATAGGGGTTGCGGATGTCCTCCTGAGAGATATCGTGCCAAATTCTGTCCAATTGGCGAGTTAGATCGTCAACATCCCGAGCTGTTTGGAGTGCCTGCCCATAATGCTCCAAACGTGCTCAATAAGAGAGAGATCCAGCGACCTTGCTGGCCAAGGTAATGTTCGACAAGCACTAAGGCACTTCAGACCATCACTCCAGGTTGTCGGCCTGTCTGCCGGAGGACAGTCAGGTTGGTATCACACCGCTGCCGGGGCGTCTCCAGACTCGCCTTCGCTGGTCATCGTTGCTCAGTTCAAAGCGGGACTCATCACTGAAGACTATTCTACTCCAGTCAATGACATTCCAGTGCGAATGAGCCCAACATTACTGAAAATGTGTTTGATGTTGTAAAGAGGTCAATGGTAGTCGGCGCAAGGGGCGCCGTGACTTCAGCCCCTTTCTGTAAGCCATCTATGAATGGTCCTTGCGATCACTGAAGCACTAGTTGCACGTACAATCGATGATAATGATGCATCTGGGGCTGTGAGTGCCGCTCTGACAATTGCTCGGTCTTCACTTTCTGTCGTTTCTCTAGGCTACCGCTTCCTTCTTGACGCTGTGTGCGGCCATGGTTCACCCATTCCTGCCACCATCGTCTAATAGTGGTATCGCTCCTGCTCAAATGTCGAGTTATTCGGCGATAAGACCAACCGGCTTCTTTGATCCCAAGTACACGACCTCTCTTAAATTGTGACATCTGCGCATATCGTTCGCGCACCTGTATGCAAGGCATAGTTACTGTTTACCAGAGTACACAGAATGAAATTCCTGAAGAAATTATGACCTGGAATCGTAATTTCTCCTCTTAAATATCCTGCCAGTTGCGCAGATCAGATGCGGTGTAGCGAGAACCGTTCATTGGCAGCCAAAATGTAAAATTTTGCATTTTTCGTCGAAACCTGTATGCATATCAGTCTGTGTCCAATTTGCTCTACATCTTCTCGGCGCGTCGTGGTGTGTAGTTTTTTTATCTTTTTTTGTCTATGAGTGTATTTTGGGTAATTAAGAGAAAAATATAATCAATCAAATTAATGTCCCATATAAACGTGTTCATATGTGAAGGAAGTCGAAAGTTGTTAATCAGTTCGAAATATGATATATTCACCTTTTCACCTCAATATAGTAATTAACGGTCACAGTTCACCTTTAACAGGTCCAACATGCTCTATCTAATAATTTCTGGAAGTTAACGGAAATTGTTCATTGATCCAGGAGATGCCTTGTTCGTTTAGCAAACACTATGTATAACCGGCATTAGTTTCAGTCATTTCATATCATATTACTGAAGAATGGAGACCAATGGAATCATTTTCTCTCTAGTGAGGAGTTAGTTCGTACCGAACGCGCATTATCAGCATATATATCCACTGTTTAGTTGGCCACTGCAAGGATCCTCTCTTTGACATGGGATATTTCATTGATTTATACCAAAAGTACTCAAAATATACTCTTGGTATTATTTTTATTATACTCATAGGGAACATGGAGATGGCACGTTTTATTGAAAAAGTTGCTAGTTTTATACAAGCCATTTCTAGGCAGATGAATGTCTGTGAACTGCATGGCTCTCGTTAGACTGGTTCCGTGATTTTTTCTTGGTGACGCATATCATCTGAGTTCTCCTATCTGATCCTGATAAAAAGGATATAAAATAGTGCACTAATTTATCTTAGAATTCCTAACAACTGACTACCTAGCTAGACCTTTATCTGGCACACCCTAACTCACGATACTCTCAGCCATGTCACCTACTTTTCGCTGGAATGGAATTTTTAACCTATTATTAAAACACTATTTAATAAATAGTCGTGTACTATTTAGGATAAGGAGTATAGTACACGACTATTTAGGATTATTAATCCTAAATAGTCGTGTACTATTTAGGATTAATAATCCTAAATAGTCGTGTACTATTTAGGAGAATAATCCTAAATAGTACACGACTATTTAGGATTATTAATCCTAAATAGTACACGACTATTTAGGATTAATAATCCTAAATAGTCGTGTACTATTTAGGATTATTTACTAAATAAGGAAACACCTCAATCATAGGGACCTTTGTAACAATGTTATCTATGTAAGAAAAGCAAAATGCGTGACACTAATATAATATCTTCCCCCCCAAAAAAACAAAATTGGATCAAATCAGATAATTGTAAAAAAAAACTATGAACGGAGGAAGGGAAAACATTAAGCTAAAACCCCTAATGCTATTTTCAGCGCTTTCAAGTTAGACTTTGAGACTATTTATTTTATTACGGTGTATATCAAATTTGATTACTCATTTTCTTTGTAACACCTTTTTTTGCAGCTCTTTTTTTCAGAAGCGATAGTGGAAATGACCATATTTTTGAAAGAAGGTTTTTATGTTCTCTTAGGAAAGAGAAGCAGAATTAAAATCACTAGTGAGGGTATGAAAAAATAATGTAAATTATCTGCTGTAGAAGATTTCTGGATAATTTTCAGCAGAAAAAACTTGACAGAGTGAGAAGAATATAATGATATAACGAAGATAGAATTTATTTCTCCACAAACAAGAGGAAAATTCGTATTTCTTAATGAAAAAGTTAAAAATATATGCTAGTTTAAACGATACCTGATAAAATATTACTTTATGTATTCTTACTGTCTGAAATCTGCGTTACATGCTTTGAGGGTTCAACTTTATTAATGAAAGAATAAATAACTTTGAACTTTAGCCTATGGAGAAAAACAAAATGAGAACAAAATATTGATGTAGTTGTAAGGTTTGTCCTAAGTTAATTAACAGTTATTGTAAGTTTTGTATCTTTCCTATATTATTCTAATTTCAGCTTACAATTTCCTGCCAGAATGTAGATTCAGAAACGCAGTAAATGCAAATGAGAAAGAGTATTATCTAAGTCGATACTTCACCGACTTCTACAGAGAGAGTCTGATTCCCTCACTAGCGGGCGTTCGCCTTTGGCTACGTTCAGTCTTAGTTATTACTCTCGGCCATACCTTAGGCCCTTGCTTGGCTTCGCCGATTAAATTAATACTCAGAAGCCAATTAATTAGATATCTGACAGCTTCGGCTATATCTTTCAGAGAGCTTAGTTAAGCTAGTTTAGTTTAATTTAAATTCATTATTATTTAAGTTCAAGCCCGAGTGGAGGCTTTGTGTAAATTTCCAAGTAGGAACTGATTGTAAATATTCTGAAAATAAAAGACAGTGAACCCTCTCTACTTAAGTCTTACGTGTTTTGTTCACACACTTAAGCGATTATTCGCTTGTTCGTGGGGTTCTAAGAGAGAGCTTTAGAATTAAATAAGTAAAACTCCACATAGTTTTCAACGGGAAATTTCCTGTAGATAAAAGTAAGGATTCAAATGAAAGTTAATTTTCTTCAATTTATATTTCTAACAAAAAAATACATTTTATTTCAATTTTCACGTTTTTCTTAGATTTTTGTAATACTGAGAGTATTTATCTTAGATTCTTAAACGATAAAATTTTTGCATGAGATACCAGCTGAAGATTAATAACATAGTGAATGCTTTTCTGCATCACTTCACACATTAGTACTGTGTGTCTACAAAATTTTAGAACCAACGTCTTTTAACTAATCCCGTCAAACCAACCACATGATAACTGACATCATTTTCCTGTGATATCTCAATTTGCGTATGCTTAGAGACATATTTTTCTATGTAAGCAATTTTCATTTTCAACATTTGGTTTCTTGGATTTGGAAGCTGAGCAATGACTATCAATAACATTTTCAGGTAAAAGGGATATAACAGCCACGCATGTTTTGTAAATGTTGTGTACAGCATGCGAAAATCAAGCACGAATATGATGCAATATTTTTCGTTGGAAAAACCGAATTCGGGATGGATGCAGAAATGTTCATGATGTAACCCGAAGCAGTGGCCCTTAGCAAATTCAAATGGATGAGAACACCTGAAACGTTAGAAAATTGCTGCTGCGAAATCATCATTCATTTCTTTGAACGACAGCTGATTAATATAACATTAATCAAAGCACTATTTACAAATCTGTGGTGGGAGATCTTGAGAAAAGTAATATTTATTCTCAGTTCGCAAATTTTTGTATTAATTGCGAAGCTGAAAGAAGAGCAAATTGCTACACGAATTGATCCAAATTGCAAAGATAAATCCTGATTTTGTTTTCTGACTGACTATGACAGGAAAGAAAATTCGGTATTTGCTAAATGAGCTTGAAATAAACTGAAAAATGTTACAGAAAGTTAAACTCAGCCCTAGAAGCTTCGGTTTCAGAAATTTTTGAACTTTTCTCTTTGAAATTTATCTATTAGAAGCTTACAAAGATTTGCTGAGAGACAGAAGGTGAACTCTATGTTTTATGCTGTATTCATGTGATGATGTATCATTGATAAGTTACGTCTATATATGTCTGTAATTGTATTTATGTGTTTTATTTATTTATGTGTTGTATCTATTGTATGTGTCATATTCAAGAGTCATATTTATATTTATGTGCATTTTATTGTATCAGTGTAAACAATTAACCACTACTGTAAGGCCCAATCTCTACATATAATAAAACAAAGAGCCTGTGTGTGTGTGTGTGTGTGTGTGTGTGTCTTTCGTTCGTGTTGCGAGTAAGCTAATAGACCCAGGGCCACGAAATTTGGTACATAGGTGTATCTACACAAGAGCCAGTGCACCTCGAAGCGATTTTTTCGAAATTCGAATTAGAATTTTTTTTATTTTATGTTTTGTGACCAAATCGCGTCATTTTGAGACATAATGGGCTACAGGAAAGCGAGATTTCACTCTATACATTTCATTTTTACATCGTCGTGAAGCGTAGACACTTAGCTATTTTACGAACTTAAAATAAATTTCGTATTTCAATAAATCGATTAAATACGAATTTATTTAGGAAGGTGAGCTTAACACCTTTTCAGCGGAATTTTTTTTAAAAAAACTTATTTTAAAAAATGTGCTGTTTATTTTCCTTTGATTTTTGGACACGTTGAACTTTAATCCTTTCGACTCCTTTTAAAAAAAGAATTTTGGAAAAATAATAATATTTTGTATTTTTTTAAAATTTTTTAAATGAAGCTTCCGAATACACTTCTCACATCTCAGATATTTTAAAATGTAGTTTTGGCAACAATTTTCCTTTCTTATTGTTGTTGATAGATTTTTGATGAAATTGCATCATTTTGAATAGTTTCATTCTTTTAAAAATTTCGGTTTGGCAACAATTTTTCATCGTATTTCTTATGTTACTGTTTTTAAGAGACTGAAAAGTTTAAGAAATTAAAAAGTTGTTTCTTTTTGCAACGGTAAATTGGTTAATTACTTTATTAGGATAATTAACATTTGTATCAAGGGATATTGCTTATTTCATTGTAATATTATGTTTTAATTATATATAATTTTAATTATAAAAAAGTTTTGCATGATATTTTTTAATCTGTTTAAGTTCTTAATCTGTTTATACCATTTGAGTTCTTAAGATTTTGCAAAGGGAAGTTGGTTAATTTATTTATTAGGATAAGTAATATTTGTATTAAGGGATACCGCATATTTCATTGTCATTTTTATATATATAATACATTTTTATTGATTTCTTTTTTCATTAAGTTGTTTTGCAGAGTAAAATTCTGCTCGAAATGTTTTGTTTTTTGAGTTTCTTTCATGTTATTTTTTGCTTATTTCATTGTTTGTAAGATATTGAAAAGTTTTGCATGATTTTTTTTCAACGGAAAGTTGGTTAATTTTTTTATTAGGATAATTAATATTTGTATTAAGGGATATTGCTTATTTCATTGTATGTTTTTTATATATAATGCATTTTTAATTGAATTTTGTTCCGTTGTTGTTTGTTTCTTTTTCGATAAAATTGTTCTGCAGTGTAAAATTCTGTGCAGTTTTCAAATTTAATGTTTGGTGTTCTCTTTAGGCATTTTTTCGGTACACTTAAAAGCCAGACGAAGGCTGGCCGCGCAGCGGCTAGTTATCTATAAAACAGCTAACGCCCTTGTATGACAATGTAACCCACTTTTTTTAAGATCTGAATTAACTCCCGAGGCGGCCTGTCGCGGCTCCAGGAAGTTGTTGCCACTAGATAGTGGAGGGAATAGGACACATGCCTGCTTAGCTTTGGTAGTCATCAGGCGTCCCCGTTCTCAGTGAGGAACACAGCTAAGAGTACACGATTTATGTGCTGGAATAACCAAAAAATGAAAAAATATATATCTTTGTGATCATTACTGTAATTATCTGCATGAATAAATAATTGAAAAATAGAAAGTTTTATTACAATTGTCTAATTTTAAACGTAGTATGACTTAAAGCTATAGGTGGTGCGACTCAGAATACTAGTTGTCTAGGTTCGTATTAAGCTCGTATTCATAAATTTTACTAATTTTGTACAAGAGAGATATGGAATTTTATTCTAATACATATTAGCAATGACAACACAAGATATTAATTATAATCGTATGTAATATTTTTAAGCAGCTCCTATGATTTAAACCTGCTTTTTCTTAGAGCGCGCGACCTACGCAACTGTTATGTAGTGATTTTTGGTTGGTTTAGAATTATGGATTAATGTGTAGTTAATTGCAGTTATTTGTTAATTAATTATTGAGTGAGTAAATTATATGCATTAATTTATGCTTATTCTAAATTTTTCTTCACGAATTGTATTGCTTATGTTATTGAATCAATTATTCTTATGCGAGTTAAACAGAGTTCTCATTCTTACGTTACGCGTTCGACAGTATTAGCCTTCGGGAGAAGGAGACAATGGGAAATCGGTTGTTTCTGCGTAATATTTTAAATTTAAAAATACTTCCTTTTTATTCACGTGGTTGAAATTTATACCTCTTAAAGAGAAAAAATTTACCCTTCTTATGAAACTACTTTCATGACTGTACGTCGCCCCGTTGGAGAATTATGCCCATTTAATTGCTAAAATTGTTGAATTTCGTGTCTAGAAATTTATTCTGCTATAAGCGTCGTTTTGAGCACTTTCTCGTCAAGGTCATGTACTGCGTCCGGTTGCGTGGTAGGGGAGTGATAGGTTTGTCGCATTCTTTCCCTCACCCCTCCTTGTTGGCGAAGGGGGTGGCGAGGGTGGAATTTTTTTTGGTGTGAAGAAGGAAAAACTAAGTTTTCGCAGCACTGTTTTGTGTTTGGCGAGATTTGCATACTAATTCACCAAATTTGGTGATTTTCGAAAATTCTGGATTCTGGACGATTGAAATCGTCATGCAAGGCCATGCTCAGCCCTTTTTGCCTTGGATTCGCAGCTGTAGAAGCACGTTATTTTTTTTTCCTCTGGAAGAGCCGGAGATGGGAAATAAGATAAAGATGAACATCTAAAAAAAAAAAAAACACTTGAAGTTTACTCCTCCGCACTTTACCATCCCCGTGTTGGAGTCGAGAATGTTGTTTTTTTCCTCATCGAATTACTACCATCAACTCGAGTACTACCATCAACTCGCATGAATGAGAATAGACGGAAAAGGGAGGAACCCTTAGGAGCTCTTGTTTTGCTGCACGAATGCACTTTACCATCTTCATAGTGTCTGATCCAGGTGTCCAGATTTCTTGCCGGACTCCCTCGTTCAACATCTGCGAAGGACTGGTTCGGCAGAGCCTTGTTCAACACCTGTTATGAATGGGACATCCGGAAAAAAAAATCTATAAGTTGAGTTAATGCTTAATTAAATTTTCAACGCTTCCATTCAAGTGAGTTCAACCTTTTGATTGTTAATTTCACCTGAAATTTAGTACAGCTTGCGACTTAAATTCCGTGAACATGTTTCCTAAGTAATATGGTAATTTAAAATTTTTTTTAAGAGATTTGATTATTTGAAGTAAATTTTCCAGTGATGAATTATTAATGTAAGGAGTAATTATATGTGTGTTTAATTTCCAATTAAATTCTATTTAACTTTTAGTCAAGGTTTTTCTGCTGGATCTTAAATCCAGGCTGTGTATTTAAGCAACTGCTGCACTATTAATCTATTTAGGACTTTTAACCTTAACTTGGAATGTAATTAAAATTTATATATAATGAATTAAGACAGGATAGTAAATTTGTAAACTTATCTAAATTTTACCTTTTTACTTTAAGTTGTTACTATTTTTGGTTGAGAATTAACTTTAACTTTTGCTAATTAAGGAACGATTAAAAATTTAAATTCTACTTTACCTTTAATTGTGTAATTGAATGTAGGAATAAATGTAATCATTTTTCTCCAACGGGTCTACTTGAATATGTAATATTTTCTAACTGCCTAAGGGATTTGCTAAATTTATGTATGTAATTTTTACCTGAGTAAATTAAGAAATTTCTTGAACTAAGTAATCTCTATCAATATTGGTAAAGACACCATGCTCGGTGATTCATTAAATTCCTGTGTATTTTTATGCTGGCCAGCAGAGTTTGATAACTGCATATGAAAATTTAATATTAATTTTTACGGTGTAAATTTTTGATTAATTCATCTCGGTGCATATTTGAAATTAACAATATATATATTATAATTCTAAATGCATTATTTTAAATAGTTGTCCCCTGAACACACCATAGATCTAGAAATTTAAGTTGAAAGATTGAGTGTCTTCCTTTAATGCTGCAATAAATATCCTTGGTGATATATATATATTTGATTCAGAGTTTTTCTTTTGATGACTTGTGTGAATGTTTTTAACACCAGTACTCCTGCTTGATCTTAGGGGTTGTTCGGGTTAGTATACACAACGCAATGAATTTTGGTTTTTGATATTATTGTAGGCTAATTATTGTAACAGTTAGTATTTAACATTTGGTACCACAACATTTGGTGACGCGACAATTGCCACGGAACATCTGGTGCCGCGAATTAGCACATAACATCTGCTGCCGCGATATTTGCATATAACACAACCTTACCTTACTTAAAAGCACATACGGAATACCTGCGAAATAATTTCAACTTTTGAAAATAAGCGGAGTTTTCAATTTTAGCAGGAAAGAAACTAGTAATGAACTTTCTCTGTATAATTATTATCCCTATGAAGCTGCAATGCACTTCACTTTTGCATTTCTTCATTTAGTAAAATTAATATAGATCATAGAACATTGAGAATGCGAATTTTTGAAAGTTAAAAAGGTGATATAACTTGTTGTGGCTATTTATCTAATAGAATGTGTCTTTCAGCAGTTAATAAATTCCATGAGATATTATTTTAAGAGGTGAAACGTGTAAAAACATTAGGTTATTTCAAAGCAGGAGAGATGAAAAATGAGCAACGCCTTCGCCAGGACTCGAGCCACGGATCTCTGGAATACGCACCCAGCGTGCTGCCCACTACACCACGAAGGCATGCGAAGAGGGTGAGAGAAATACCTTATATACCATCCCTTCTAAAAGGTGACTGGGGTTCAGGGGACACAAACGCCAAATCCCGGTGGTGGAGAATCATCACCCCCACCACCTTTTTAGTTCGGTCGCCAGTGTAGAGACATTAGGTTTTTTTTTTTTTTTTTGAAAGCAGGATATGTGAAAAATGAGCAATGCATTCGCCGGGACTCGAATTAAGGACCTCTGGAATACGCTTCGAGTTAATACCTTATAAACTTATTATATGACGTAATTTAAGTTTCATTTCACTACGCATTTGAATTACGCAGTTTTATTCTACGACAGCATCTAAGTTAACTTCTTGTGGACCTTTCATTAAATTGCCACAGAAAACCTTTTTTTTTGTTGACTGCTTTTCTAGGTCAATAACCGTTTGAACAATTTTGTCTTTTAAATACTTTTCGAATTAAATTACTGTTGCTTCACCTCCAATTTTGAATCTAAACAGCTCAGATTGTCTGACAGTTGAATTATACAGCATATAGTACTATTTCTTACACTATCACTTTCCTTTTTAGCTTCTCAGTTTTATTTTTATTATTTTTCAATACCTTGGTAACATAACGTCATAAATGTTTTGCAAATATTTGTTGCTGGATATTCAAACTTATTAAATAAGCTGCTTCTAGTATTAGAATTTAATTTTGTTTTTCTTTCCGATTCCTTTTCCTTAACGCTTGAGGGCGAAAATGTTTTTCCTGTAATGTATTAATATTAATGGTCAAATCTATCTCAGTTTAAAAAAATAAAATAGACTCTAGGGAATGAATGCTCCAAAAAATTAATTTTTGTTGACAGAAGAGTAATTTATTCCAAATAAGAGATATTTGAAACACTTAATTTATATTAATTACCACTTATTGCTGTTGATTACATTCATTACGTTTTTTACGGTTATCTTTTGTTTGTTTATTTGTCAAAGTTAAGTGAGATAATGAATATTTTTACATGGCCGGTAGTTTATTTTCATTAACCAGCACTGATCTAATATTATGTAACTGTAAATAATGTAATAAAAATAGTATAAAAAGATAACTTGAGAAATAATTTATTAAATAGTAATAATGATACAGCTATAAGCTTTTTACACTATGTTAATTTGTAAGGTATTACTACTAGATTTGAGCGTTTAAGGTACTCATTTCTTAAGGAAATTAGCATGACAATGCTGTATTTCAGTCCCGAAGACTCTCACTTGAAAAGTATACTACATACCAAAATGTATATTTACAAGTAGGTGAAAACGTTTTTCAGGATTTGTTCTCAATAATTATTTCTGAATCTTATCTATGAATGACAGTTATAATAGATATACAAAGCGTTACAACATACAAACACTCATTACATAGAACTTATCTAATAACATGATTCTCAATGTTTCCGACTCTTCCTCCTCCTCCATTTCAGCATATAAATAACTGGACTTCATACTCACTGCGTCTTGTTGTTGTTTCTTATCCTTAATGGATCTGACATATGTTAGATCAGCTCCAGAAGGTTGTTGACCGTCAAAAAAGCAATAACAGTGAGGGGGATGTTACTGTGTACTATTGGTGCGTAGATGGAATACGCCATATTATATTAAGTTTAGATCCTTCATTTGAGTAAATTTCTTAATATGTAAGTGAGGAGCCAGTGACCGTTTCATTTTCGCTACTCTCTGTTGCCAGTTATCAGCGATCTCATTATCACATGTGATGGGATCCATTGGAGGTGGACGTCGTGGGTCTGAGAGTTCTTCCTCAGCTTGAGCAGAACAGATATGCTAGTTTCATCGCATGCGGAGACTACCAGCCACCAAGATGGTGTAGTGCACTGCAACTGTTCGCTAAAATCCATAATTCGCCAAATTCATGCATTAATTGCAATTAACTCGCTCCTAAAGAGAGAACAAGTGTCAGGGCTGTGCTGCTTTATTGTAGTTTTAAAGTGAGGGGTCTTAATAAAGATACCGCTGCCAGTACGATTTTCTGTTAGACTACCATCAGTATAGACCTGCACTGCATCTTTAAAAAGGCAACTAATAATTTCCAGAGCTAAGAGGGTCTTCATGGTGAGTTTGCTTGTTTGCAGTGAATTGCAGATTAAAGTGGAAGAAAACTCTTGATAATCCCACAGAGGGATCAATAAAGGATCTTTGAGAAAGAGGTACAGCCTATCGAGAGATCAGGTTCTGAGTTTCTGCCAAGCTAAATGGGCTGTATTTCTTGAGTCTTCGATTGTTGTGCCAATTATGGAGATACAACGAAGTACGATGTTAGGGGCGGTAACTTTTTTTTGTTGAAATACTTAACTAAATTGGCTGTTCTTCTAATATGCAGTGGCTGTAAGTTGGTCGCGAACAAGGCTATACCAGAAGAGCAGCTATTTCTGAGTCCAAGAATAATTCGAGCGGCACTCAGTTGTCTACGTTCTAATTTCTGAAGATTAGTTTCAGACGCGTAGGAATTAATTGGGCAGCCATATTCCAGAATAGGTCTTATTAGCGCAATATATGTGGTTCTAAGAGTGTTTGCATCAGCTCCCCAATTTCTGCCAGCTAGATATTTGAGGATATTTAGGCGTTTACGGGCCTTCGAGACCAAATATTCTGTATGTCTGTTGCTATTGAATTCAGGATCAAGGATGAATCCTAGGTATTTTGGATGTTTTTCATATGTGAGGGGCTGATCTTCGAATTACAAATTTGGTTTTTAGTTATACATGTGTTTATTAGCAGTAAAAAAGTTCACTATTGATTTAGCTGGATTTAAAGTCAATTTATATTCTGTTGCAAAAAGTCGTACCAAAGTGGTGGAAAAGGATCGTTTCGATTTTACTCACGTCTGTTCTTGAATGTCAAAGAACATTATCAACAAGTTTTGGTTTCCTTTTCTCTACGCCGGTCAAAAAGAGGGAGAATAGTGTAGGCTTAAAACTGATCCCTGCGGAACGCCCTGTATCTAAAAGGATCCCAGCAGGTCTTGTTAAATTTAACTCTAATGGATCTCTGGTGAAGAAAGTCAGCTATCCAAACCAAGGCAGAACTCCTAATCTTGAAAATGTCGTGGATTTGAACAATAAGTTTGTCCTTCCAGACAATATCAAAGGCCTTAGATATGTCCGGTAAGACCGCCAAGGAATGTCGAGTTAATTTAAGGTTTTGGGTTTCTCTGATCTTTTGGCAAAAGTAAAGGATTTGATCTGTTACGTCCTTTTCTAAAACCGTATTGTTCAGGTGGTAACAGATGATTGAGATCCATAAAATAATGACGTCTTGCAAGAATAATTTTTTCCATTAGTTTACAAGTCATACTGGTAAGGGTTATAGGTCGATAACTCTGAAGGGAGATTGCTCCTTTGCCTGGTTTTCTGATAGGAATAGCAGTGGCTCTCTTCCAGTTTACCGGAAGCCGTCCGCAGGACCAAGAATGGTTAATAATATCAAAATTCTTGGCTTGTAAATTAAGCCCAGGTTTTCCAGCATTTGGCCATGTATTCCATCAGGGCTGGTGACTTGGTAAGGTCCAAGAAGGCTAGAGCTGAGAGTAATTCTTGAGAGGAATATCTCTGAGTGAATTGGAAGCACCCAAGATCGGTACTGCCACAACCATTGATAATGTTTTTTTTCCCTTTTTCTTAATATGTCTGTCTTCATATGAGAAGTTCAATCTGTTAGTTTCTTGATAAAACGAACCCAGAAAATTGGCTGAAGTCTTGCCATCTGGAGAGAGTTGGCCAACAAAGTTTGTTAAAGCATTGCAAGTCTCAGATTGTGGCTGTTCTGTATTTATGCTTTTAATAATTTTCCAGAGCTTAGAATCCGACACTCTATCATCAATTACAAAGCTCTCTCCATTTAGTTTGCCTTAGTTGTGCGTAAGCAATCTTGGTGTTAGCATTTATTTTATTTAGCTCGGCTATAGAGTTAAGATTATCATCTTTATCGGCATGCTCTTGCAACAGGAGCTTTCTCTTCATTAAAAGAGGTTCCAAAAATGGATCTTTATGAATGAAGAGTGACACATAGTGTTTTATGTTACACCTAGGGATATATATCTTGGCATTATATAATATTATTTCTTTAAATTTAAGCCAGTTAGCATTTATATCCTTGGTGAAACGCTCTTTATTAATGCAGTTATCAACGGATTGCTGGAAAGAGTTCCAGTCAGCCTTAGCAAAGTTACAGAAAGATTCTCTGATGATCTGAGTGCGCTGTTTTGCCCTTATATTAATTAAAATAGGTAGGTGGTTACTCTCAATAGAGTCCATCGCAGTCCATTTTCACTGCTTCTTAGAAGTAGTTTTAGTTTGACATATTTTCCATTGCTTTTGATACCACAACGTCACAGATACATTAGCTCGTCAATAACATTTGAAAAACCCTTCGAGTTTGCTGGAAAGCTAGGAAGAAGATGCTTCAGTATTCGATACAGCGCACTTCCCATTATGGAGCCTTCTTCATCACGAAGAACACGTGAAAGTCATATAGAAATACGTAGTTGCTGCATGGAATGTGGGTTTGTAGAGACATTAGGTTATTTCAATGCTGAGAGACGTGAAAAATCAGCAACGTCCTCGCCGCATTCGAACCACGGACCTCTTGAGTACGCGCCGATTTGCTGACCACTACACTAAGAAGGCATCCTAAGAAGGCCGGACAAATACCTTATATGCCCCCTCTTTTATAGGGCGACTGGGGATTAGGGAACCCAGTCGCCAAATCCTGATGTTGAAGAATCATCATCCAGCCCCCTTTTAGTTCGGGCGCCACTGTAGACACAGGTTATTTCGAAGCAGAAGACGTGAAAAATGGGCAATGCCCTCGCCAGAACTCAAAGCATGGACCTCTCAATACGCGCCGAGCGTTCTTTACACGACGAAGGCATGCTAAGAAGACGGGAGAAATACTTTATAGGTTAACCCACTGGGTACGAAGTTTTGGATTTGTTTCAAGATGCATGTTTGCACTTTGCATGAATCTTGCATCTTCCTGCGAAAGAATGAATTCTGATGATAGCATATTAGGCTGACATTTTTTTAATCTTTCTTCTCAAGCATATGAGTATTTTGCGTTTACATTTGCGCATCTGTCATCAATATGTGTCAATAAAACTTTCCCAACTCTAGGGTCAGAGAGCCAGTTCTTGTATGTGAAGTAAGATGCTTCCATTGTTAGTTTATGATCTTCGTTTCCGGAGAGAAGTGGTCGTACCTTGAGTTGACATCTGTGATGCTTTGATCCAAAAATGCATAAATTTTCTGATGACAGGGCAACAATGTAATGTAGTAATTTTGAAAACATATGCCATACGTGTTTTATTAAGCACCTCTGATTAACAGTTTGAAAAGCCTGAAGCTGTTGTCTTGTGATATTGCAGTTTGTGGTATACATCAAACACTTTCCGTGTATACACCTGTCGCTTCACTAATGAACAGCACATTTGTTCGAGTTTTCATCACAAAGTATCAGTCAATTTTGCATGCACATTTTCATTTGTTACCAACGACGTGGATGTGGCAGGTCTATTGCACAATTTCATTTTTGATTTATGAATTCTAGGAACAAATAAATTCTATTTTACTCTACAAAGCTTCGTCCTCATACACTAAACAGACTGAAGAAAAATCTGTGCTGCTGCGTATAGTAAACTCATAGGA
>KK115088.1:125570-139530 GCA_000611955.2 Stegodyphus mimosarum | reverse complement strand
ACCGCACACTGTTGTGCATAAGTCGATGACTGACCATGAAAATTTAACATATAAAAAAGAAAACTATGTTTACTGTAATATTTTTATGCGATGACAGAAATGCATGATTGATGAGTTTAGGGCAAATGACATTATAGGAATTAAACCTTTTTAAACTTATTGCTAAACGCATTCTTTAACATACGTAAGCCTAATCGGCGCAATCTGCACAGTCCTTCTTGATCGACTATATTTTCACTTATTGATATCTCTATAATATATTTAAAACAAGCAAGAAAATGTCGGCAGCAAGTTGTCAAGTCAGGTGTACATTTTTACACATATTATTAGAATTATGATTCTAAATGACATAGTTTTTTTTTATTTTATTCCCTTTGACTAGTTTAGACTTTAGTTTGAAAATTTTAACGTCAGTGGTTAAAGATTAAAGTACGTGCCAGAGTCATGAACGTTACAGGCAAATGAGTTATAAGTAGTAATTTTGAACTGATGCTGTTTAGAGAGATTTGATTTAAACATGTTACTTTTTTTAGAACGAAAAGGGGAAATAACCAAATTTAAATAAAAAAATAAAGTCTACTACAAAGTCATATTTTTTATGGATTTTTGATACATAGGCATACACTGGTTTCCAAAAATTAGGGAAACATTACAAAAATAGCGATAACTCGTCCAAAAATAAACCAATCCGTATGAAATTTGAATTTGAAATTGCTGAGAAAAAGTGCAGTATGCAAATTAGTGACGCTGCATAACTTTTTTTGGTGATAGAAAATACGAATACTAATCAAAATACGCCATCTATGAAGAGCATAAAACTGCATGTTTAAGAGCAAGCCTGTAAATTTAGCTGTGATACTGAGATAAGAAATCTCGGATAAACAATCTCTGACAATGATCTTCAGGCATCATTTACCAGAAGAACTGAAATAGAAAGCTATTGGGTGAACAGATGCAAGAAAAAGTGAGATAGAAGTTCGGAGATGGTTAAATGTGAGCACTTCTGTGGTTCATAGATTTTTGATAACAATCTGTAGCCTCAGATTCGGCATTGAGGAGTTTCAGCTAAGGAAGGCCAACTGCTACAACATGCGCTGGTAACCGATATTTATTGTTATGCGAACGAATGAGTAGAACCTCAGCTCCATCTCAACTCAGATTATTCCTTAAGGTTGCTGTCATCGTCAACAGTGTGTAGAAGGTTTCGCGAAGGAGGTCTGTATCCCAGGCTACCAGGCATTTTCGCGATGCATACGGAGGAGGCAGTGCTGTGTTTGGAGTGGTATCTCTTTGGGTGGACACACACATCTTCGTGTCTTTCCAAGCGGAACCATGAATGCTCAAGCCTACAGGAATAACATCTTAATGCTTATGTGCACCCTTATACCGGGGCAATAGGTGATATTTTCTGCTACAGGAAGAGAACGGTAGACCGCATAGGGCTCGCATTATGAATTATTATCTTCAACAGCAACAGTTCATACCATGGAGTGGCAAGGTCGATCACCGGACCAGAATCGAGTATGTTGGGGATGTTTCTTTAGGAAAACGGATAGATACTCTCAGTCCTCCACTTTAGACCCCTGCCACGCTTGCAACTGCTTTGCAAGAGCAGTGATTCTTTATACTCCATAATGAAGATAATTTTCCTATACAAAATTGACACATCCAATTTGCTCATTTTATACATATGCTAATTTCTATAACACCATAATTGTCTGGTAATTCCTTTTCATGCTATTTCATACCTTACTATGTGTTGCATACTGTGGGTCAGGCTCAATAAATTCTACACGAGTAATCGTCATTTTTGCGACTTTTCCTTAATTAATTATAACCAGTGTATAAACGATGTGTGTGTGAGTCTGCGGTAAGATAAAATACTAACTTTAATTTGCAATAGTCCATTAACTCTGCATTTTAATTTGGGTATCTCCCCTTTCAGTCTTTGTCATGAAATAAAAGAATTATTTTGCTGAAGATGCTCATAAATGTTTCATTCTTTTCTTCAAAACTATTACGCATATACACGAACACACATATCTATATCGATGTATAAATTCTTAGTAAATTAACAAATGTGAAGAAGAACAAATTCTATCGCATCTGCTGAGCTTATGTAATATATATGCACAGAGCTTAACCTTTCGGGAATAGCTTTATAACCTCATTTTGTCAAGTAACTTTTGTTGCATTTTGAGTACGTCAGTTTCATATGGAATAAAGTATTTCTCCATAAGCTTTGAAATTTTTTTCTTGGCAGCATTCCGCCCTAGTTGTGATCCCTTGATGAAACAAGCCCTATAATCGGCTAGCACGTTTCCAGCTTTTTACTTAACATCATGAAACATGGAATTTCCTGTTAAAGTATATGAATATTTCATAATACCGAAGTTTGATTAAAATGTTAATTTCCCTTGTGAAATGCGGTGGTAAAGTGTACAAGTTTAGCAATGATAAACCAAGAAATAAGAAATGCTTTCTATCATTTAGATAAGCAGAAAAGACTAAGAGACAGCTTTAGCCTTACGCATTGCGGTAAACTTATTATCACGTATTTTGACATAGTATTATTTATTCCTAATTTTGCGAAGAATGTGACAAAATTAATACGTTATTCTGAAACATTAGAGTTAAATTATTTCCAGTTGAAAAGATTTCATCTTTCATCTCGGATGATTAGTAGACCGTACAGATGCACGATGTAAGTTTGACGTTTCTGCTTTGGATAATTAGAATTGAATTGTATCTGCTTGGGTAAATATTTTAATTTTTATAGTTCATTAATTTATTAAATGTATTTTAAGGAGTTTTCATTGACTAACTGAAATTCTATGAGTGATTTTAAAATATCTATTGGTTTCCAGATCCATTAAAGATTTTATCTACTACTTAAATGTAGAATGCAAAGTAGTTAAGGTTTAGTTATTTAATATTTAGAAAACATTTAAGAAAAATTATTTGGTAATATAAATAATGATGGTTTTGTCATAATAAAACTTCATTACTTTTAAAATCAATTATTTATATTATGTACTGTGGTTTCGGTGACGCAATATTTAAAAAGATAGTTTTATACCTGAGAAAAATACAAATTATGAAATCCAAAACTACTATCCAGAATAATAAAAATTGAGGCATATGTAACTATTTAAACGCATCGTAGTTTAACCTGTAGTCTACAGAAACAAAATGTTAACAACGTACAGTCACAAAAAAATGTCTGCATTCACACAATGACCGAGAATAATGTTTAAATTATTTAAAATTTAATAAAAAAGAAACCATTAAAGTCAACATGACTAGATATGTCGTGTATGTAGCTGTGATGACTACGTTGCGTACCTAGTTTTTTTTTAATTTCGCAAGTGACTAATATTAACATACATGAAACTGTAGTGTTATTGTTTATGCAATGAAAAAGCTATGTGAAACTGTACTTCGGAAACTAAAAATGAGAGTGAGATGTATGAATGATAGTGATGTGAATTTGAGATACTACCATCACAAAACTCTCCAGATATAGAGACGCAAAACGAAATATGAAACCTTTCTGAGAAATGTCTTTCTCCCAGAAGTGTGAAGGAGAACCAACTTTAAGCCCAGAAATATATTTTACTGAATCAAAAACATCTGACATACACGTGGCAAAACTTCCAGTGAAATTTTTTCCCAGTGTCGTAAAATATTGCTTGTATGTGTGCGAAACAGAATGCAAAATCCAACATTGTCTCCAAACTTACTTCTAGAAAGAAAGCGATTCTCGGAAAATGTTTGTGTTCCGTTTCGCGTTCATATATCTGATTAGAATCAAAATCCAGTAATCAATTTGACCATGTGATTACTCGGCAAATTTAGACCGAAAAGATTTCTTGATATAGATAAAAGGATAGTGCTGTAGGGATACAAATTTTTAGCATTCCCTGTTCCGCGAACTCAATCGCAACTACAGGTCCTTTCCCCCGCAGAACCGGGGCCGGGGTTCAACCCCTTTCCCGGAACCTTGCAGAGGTCTGCGCAACGCACCCACCTGGAGCATCACTGGTTGTCAATTTGCTACCCACCAGTCGCACGGGCGAACCCGTCGCAGGGGGTCATTACCCAGCATACCCAGGGAGTTACCCCCGGGCTACTAGCTCCTCTCTGCTCTAAGACATGCCGAACCCCGGGCCGGACAATAAGTGACCTTTCCGGAGCCCCCAGAACCACTAGGTTCATAATTTATATACCCCCGTGGCCGAGACTGCCTACAGATACAGATCCGAGTCAGTAGCTTCGCAGAGTTCTCTACGTCGACCCCCTGGGGAGGGCAGTAGAAATACAGCAACAAGGAAGGAAGGAATTATGCAGACTGTGTTACAGACTGTCACGAAATTCCAGAAATGAATTATGGACATTGAATGACCGGGCCATGTAACTATAAATTTTTTCACTCCTGAGAAAATCATATTCGTTATTTATCGATCTGTTCTCCACATTACATCTGTGGGTTATATACTTTTACCAAAATGGACATTTTGAACATCTCTAGCTTTAAAATTTGTGATAGCGAAAAAACTTCCTGTTATTAATATTTCGTTAATTAATGTTTAGAAACTGTAAACATTATTTTCTGGTCACCGTATATTATACGGCAAGAATGATCATTAATACCGTATGTAGGGAGACTTTTGATTTTATATTATTACCAAATTCACTTTTCTGACAGTGACATTCGTACTGGCAAGCAGTCAAATGCGCCGGTCGTTGGCACGAACCTTGACCAACACATACGCGACAGACCGACTTTAGCTTACTTCCGCCCCAATTTTATGAGAGACCACCCCGGAGTGGACGGGTCCAATGGTCTCTCACCCCTCTTCCCCTAGCACCGATCTCTCAATGAGACTTCTCCGAGATTCAAACTGATCCCCTTTGGCAAGCAGCAACGCTAACCACTATCCCAGCTGGGCGGCAGACTTTTCATTCACTATTTTTACAGGCCTAAGCTTGTAAACTCTTTAGGATTTTAGAAGCAGGAAATACGAAAATCGAGCAATGACTTACTGAGACTTGAACCTGGACCTCTCGAATACGCGCTAAGTGTGCTAACTGTTACACCACGACGGCATGCAGGAGGGAGAAAATATCCCCCTTTTTAAAGGGCGACTGAGAATAGGGGAACTAATCGCCAAATCCTGGAGGTGAAGATTCATCATTCACCACTTTTTTTAGTTTGGACCCCACTTTAGGTACTTGAGGGAATGTGAAAAATGAGCTATGTCCTCGCCGGAACTCGAATCTGGACCTCTCGAATACCCGCCGAGTGTGCTACTGTTACAGAACGAAGGCATGCAGATAAGAGGGAGGAAATACCTTATTATAGTCCCTTTTTAAAGGGCGACTTGGGATTAGGGCACTCAATCGCCAAATCTTGGTGGTGAAGAATCATCATTCATCACCTTTTAGTTCGGACGCCACTGTAGAGAAATAAGTTTATTTTGAAGCAGAGGTACATGAAAAATAAGCATTTCCGTCGCCGAGATTCGAACTTGCACCCCTCGAATACGCTCCGAGTGTGCTAACTGTTGCATCACGAAGGCGTGAAGAAAGAAGAGAGAAAATACTTTATAAGCTTAATAAGTAATGTCAAAGCAAACAAGCTGAAATATTTACCTCCTCTGAATATTTCACGAAATTTATCCCGTTAAATAATTAAACCTGCAAAGAAACTTCAAGTAAATAATGAAATACAGCTAATGTGTAGATTCGTCATGGAGTACCGATATATATACATGCAGGTTTAGTCTTAAGAAGTATTTTGCATATATGCATGTATGGACATGAAACGTAAAAACGTTAAGGTATTCCGTAGCCCCGGCACTGAGAAATAGCTGTAGAAGCTTTCAGCAGAGTCAAAGCAGAAGTGCGCTTAAGTTTTCTGTAGTAATCAATCGTGAAGTAAGAACTTGAGCCTCGTTCATCGATATGCTTGAAAATATTTCCCATATATTCGCAACAATTGTGATGAGCATACGAAACAAAAATACTGTCAGAAGAGCCTCAAAATATAGTTCCGTAGCAAATAAATAACAAGGCGAAATTTATATTAAATTCGCAAAATGATATTTCATATTTGCCAATAAATAATAACTGTTAACGGGTAAATAATTTACCTAAATTTATTCACCTTTCCTAAATGAGAGATAGCATCAGTTTCTGAGTAGAACAATTACGTTTACATATAACAAATCTTATATCTACTAGAGTGTGAGAAAATAATTAATGTTAATTGTCAAGAACAATACTTTAACGAGATTAATTATTTTTCTGCATTAATTATCTTTTAATATTAAATATTGTTACGAAATTTGTATGTATGTATGTAATTTTAATGAAATTATATATGTGAAATTGTGTTCACTTTGTAGAATGTAACATCAAAAGAGTGAAGAGACGAAGCTCTGTCGGAAAAGTAAGATTACAGGAAAAAGCCTGCTTAACATTGAGGTAAACTGCAGTCTCGCTAAATTGATGAAATATAGCCAAGCTGGCGATGGTTTTGGTGACTAATTTTATTGCCAAATGTTGCTAGAACTAGCCAAAAGTCGCCAAACTTTAAAACCATTTTGGAGACATTTTTGTCCAGTCCTTCTAAGTGTATCGCTTCTCGGCATCTAATTGTGAACAACCGTAATAGCTCCCGATATGCAAATGTAACTCTATCCGGCTCTTATATGCAACTTTATCCGTTTATGCATTCCAGTGATTTCGAGAAATGGATGATAGTAGAGATTTCTTGGCGGCCGGGGAAAACTACAGAAGCCCACAGACAACATCAGTTCTTAGTTTAGTTCAGAGCTGACTTCTGAATATGATGATATCCGCGAAAGCTTTGCCTTTCAGATGCGCTATGCATTGCGTGGCGTTTAACGTTTTTAGTAGTTTAAAGTGTTACTACTGATTGCGTTCTGTGATACTGAGAAAAGATACTTTTGCGAAATGTTCAACTGTTTCTTTTCAGAAAATCAATTTTATAAAGTTATCATCGGTTTGTGCGTGTTAAATCCCCGCACAAACCGATGCGTTCGTTTAAATTACGAACTCGTACGCACGCAACAATATTATATAACACGAAAAGAAAACAGACAAGAATAATGCAGTCAACTTTCCATTTTTTTAAAACATTTAAGCAGCTTAAATGGAGTCTGGAAGTATTCTTGCGGAAATAATCTTATTCGCGTTCCAAAAACATATTTTTGGGTGGTGTAATATTTTCCTGTTATGACAATAATTAGATTCTATGTTGATAAACGAAAAATAAATTAATACGACTTAATATAAAAATTACTATTTTTACGATTTTGTCGTGTAAAGGAATTACAGATTACTTAAACAAAACTTTTTGTAAAAATTACTTGTGCGTTTTCAGCATTTGCAATAAGAAGTATAGTTTCGTTCGATGGAGGAGAAAAATCCACAAGGAATTCTTAGTAGCGTCTCTGAGAAGAAATGGAATAAGGCAGAATTTCAAGAAAGCAAATATCAGTATTAACGTATATTTATTCCATGAAGAAACAGCAAAAATGCTTGCTGAGATGCCAGAAAAAAATTTAGAATGCATTTTTTCAAAATAATACAGGAGAAATTTTACCAATAAAAATAAAATGCATGTAATTAGATATCTTTTACTAAAGAAGCATTTCCTAAGTATTAAAAACTCCAAAACGAAGAATGTTTACTAGTAACAAATTATATAAAATGCAGTTTGATAAAAAAATTAAACAAGCATTTTAAGTACACCATTTAAATTTACCTTTTCGGAAGAAAAGCATTTTACTTGAAACAAATCGAAAGCATATTTTTCTTAATTTTATCTTATATTAAGCTGTCTGATGACTCATTATTAATTCCATAAAAATCAAAAATAGCATCTTTTTACAATGCATCTTTCAAACAAATTCTCATTTCATAAAATAAGAAACTATTCTCTTTTAAGAAAATTTTTCGTTGAAAGAAATTTGCCGTCAGCTACACTTTATGTAATTTTTTAATTATCTAGAGACTCGAAAGGCATTTTTAAACTTTCATTTCTCGCAGAAACATATATTGTGAAGCTAGAGATAAAACAAACATATTCAGGGTGTCAAACTAATTTTTATTCCGAAAAAAAAATGTCGTTGCAGATGATCAATATATCAATATCCTTTATTATAACTACGAAGACGAAGCAGCGAGCGAACTTTATCAAGCTCCAACTCAAAGCAGAATATCAATAAATTGATTACTTGCAAAGATTTTTTGAAACTCTAGAAAATAAGCTTAAGGAATGCAAGTAGAAATTTCTTGTTTTACAAAAAGTCTTAAGAATATAAACCAATACCGAAATCCAATTTAACTGAAAGGCCAAAATTAGGAGCGTTGTTACCCCAGTTGAGTCTGTTGATTGCAAGCGGTAAGAAGATACGCGATATTCGTTTTGTGAGGGTAACATTTTAGCCGATAAAATAATAATTTTTAGTTTCTTTAATTAAAAACTTCAATACAAATGAATATCTGCCTGATCTTTTAATTTCTTCTTATAGACAGACATAATACTTATTTGAGAGAAAATTCTTTATATGTTAATTGTTTCATGAACTTACACATATGTAATGAAAATCCTGTGCCGTGGCAGAGAAGGAGGATGGCGGATTTCAGACATAAAGATATAGATGCAGCGGTTGATACTGTTCTTTATTTTTGGCTAGCGTTTTTAATGCTTAATTTACGCTAGACACAAGTCCGTAACTGAACCCGGACATGAGTGCTTTTCAAGTATTTACAACAATACAACTGAAATGTACACTACTAAAATCTGCGTCTGCCTGTCTGTTTCTTTGTTTGCAACATCATCACCTTCAGAACGGCGGTGAGTTGAGCTGCGAGAGAGGTACTCCGGGACTCTAAAAATTCGTGGGAAGTCGTTTCGACCATTCTCATATTCGCACAACTTTAATTAGCCGAGGATATTAACAAAAAAATTCTGAAACACTAATTTTCGCTCTCATTTTTCCAAGTGATAGCAGTCTCGTATTGGAGATAAAAATGCTTTATTTCGAAAAGTGTTGCCACTGCTTGCTTCCAAATCGTAGAGTTTATTAAAAAATGTAAGTTTTAGAAAATTTGAAATAAAAATAGCATTGCCAAACATTATACACATTATTATTAGTCCAAAGGGATTTAGTCCCGAAGGACTATTACTTTCGTTTTGCGATTTTGCGTCGATTCACTCTGAATGCCCGTTTCACTTTTCAAATTGTTGCCACTAAATGTTATCGCTCTGCATTAAATTTTAAAAAATGAAAAATCTGCATAAATGTATGCATGTTTCTGGCATTGTGATAAAACCTAGAGCCATTGAATTTTGAATGACGTAATCCTACTGCGAATATGGGCATCTGGAAGCCCTAATTTTGAATTTGAAATTTGCTTTATTATCGATTTTATGATGTTTTGTAACATTTCAACGAATTTCTGATTAACAAACTAAATGATTTCAAAGCGAGCAACGGCAACACTGTACGGAAAAAAAAAACATTTTTATCTCCAGCGCACGAGACTTACGGAAATTCTAAAGATATGTTCCTTTTAAAATGATTTTGCGATATTGATTTTGAACTGAATTTTATGGTTTCAGTACGTAGTACATGATATTTAATAAAAAAAGGTAGCACACGAAACGGTACAAAAACGCGCCTTTGGACGTAATTTAAAATCTGAAATCTTTCAGATTTTTTTTTTTGCCATTGTTATTATATAATTTTTAGTTCAATGGAGCAATTTGCCCAGAAGGACTATTAATTTCCCTTTGACATTTTGTGTTGGTTCACTATAAATGTCGGTTCACTTTTCAAATTGTTGCCCCCAAATATCAGAGCCCTGTATTATATTCAAAGATATTAAATAATGAAGAATCTGCATAAATGTATGTATGTTTCTGCCAGTGTGATGCAACAACGGTATCTAGAGCCATCAAATTTTGAATAACGTACGTTTCCACCCGAAAATGGACATCTAGAAGCCCAGATTTGGAATTTGGAATTTGTTTTATTATCTATTTAATATTTTATAACAGTTTACCGAATTTTTGATTAACAAAATCAACGACTTCAAAGCGAGGGCAACACTGTAGGGGGGAATAAAGAAACATTTTTATCTCGAGCGCGTGAGGCTCTGCATCGGAAATTCTAAAGATATGCTCATTTGAAAATTATTTTGCGATATTGGTGTTGAACTCAATTTTATGGTTTAAGTGCGAAGAACATGATATAATCAAAAATTTTATTTATATTGAGAAAATATTTTATATTACATTAAATTTAAATTGTAGCGTAATGCGTATACTATTAACCTGAAGTGTCAAATGATTTTGTTTCCTGGTTTGGCAACAAAAAATTATTTAAGAATTGGTTGCTGCTTGTAAAGAATGAACTTATTTTATTCATACTGAAATGTGTTTATATATTTTCTTTACAGGTTTACATAGAACTTTAAATTTTGCCTTGGCTGCAGGCCGCTCATCTGGCGGGCTTATCTCCTGGTAAAAATGAAAGACTGCTGACAATATTTGAGCAGCATAGTGGCGGTTAACTTAAATTTTGTGACGTGTGAGGAACTCTGTTACTTAATGACTCGAAACATAGTTATCAGGCTGAGAGAAAATTTGAACCTAATGTTTCTTCAATAAGGGTTCTAATTTCATTTTGTTGGAATTTGCTAAAGCATCCCAAATACTTGCTATGAAATTATATCGAGTGATCATATAAGCTGGTCCTGTGGAGAAGGATTTCATCTTAAATATATATTTTTAATTGGAATTTCAAACTTTTTATTTTAAAATATCATAAATTAAAAGGATTTGAAGTTTTACTAATTAGATATATTATAAAGAAATAAAAAATATATTTAAATTACTAAGAAATACATTTATTACCTACTGAGCCTTCAATTTGCTATTTAACAACACTTTAATTGTATTTGAAAGATAAATTCATAATTTTATGCTTTTCCTAGAGGCAACAGTCTGAAAATCCTCTAAGCCCGAAGGTTGATGGAAGACAAAGATCTAGCAATTGCAGCATTTAGTACGATCGCGAATGCATAGATGCAAACTTCTTTGCATTCTTCATCTCTTAGTTTCTCCGATCTATGTATGGATTTTTTCTTCTCAGAGCGTTATGTTAAACGTTAATTCAAAACATAAATTTCCTGCTAAACGTAAAAAAATATATCAAAAGGAAATAAATGTCATATAATGAAGGTCGTAATATGCCTGCAATATATATTATTTACATACCATACAAATGCTAAAACACCTTTTTAAAACATGCATTATTATACTGTTAAATAAAAGTACACAGAAAATATAACATATTCAAAAACAATCGTTTCAACTCAGCATTCGTTGAACATCATTTCTTTATGAATGTTTTACTAGACAGGTTTTAAAGATTTACGTACAAATAAGTGTAGTTGATTTATTAGAAATTTTACTATCTTTAAATATGAATGGTTACTTTAATTCTATAAGAACAGAAATAGTAAAGAATGTTCTTTGTATATTAATCACTCCAGTGAATTTTGACCAGAAATATTATAATTTGTAGTGTATAAAACTTACACATTTTATTTGTTGTGTCACAAATTATTAAGCTGAAATTTAAAGCACTGTAGAATAATAAAATCATTTTAATCTATATCATTTTGATCAGATATATTCCTGAAAATGGGTAAACAAAAATCTAAATTGTTTTGATCAGTTTTTTTCTCAGGATAAAACAAAAGGAATATATAAAATCCTTTAATTTGTATCACGTTGATAGTAGAGCTTATACATACATAGATTTCTTAAAATGGGCAAACGAAAATCGCGACTTGCTTTGATCAGCTTTTTTTCCGTCAGTACAAAACCAAAGGAATATATAAAATGTTTAAATTTATATGATATTGATGGCAGAGCTTATATTTAGATAGACTGCTTAAAATGGGTAAACGAAAATCTCGAATTGTTTTGATCAGACGTTTTTTCTCAGTACAAAATAAAAGGAATTTATAACTTAAAAATCTAAAACCTGTGAACTACCACCATCTGCATTTGACAACATTTAACAGAGAAAAATTGAAAGTTGACGTAAAAGCGATAATTACTTTTAGCTAAGGAGAGAGAAAATTATTGCAACCTGACAAAATGATGCAGGATTTTTCAAACCGCTTCTTTAAAATATATAAACGTGGCGTGAAAATTAGCAAGAAAAATGTCACATAACTTAATTAACATGGTTTCTCATAAAGCCTAGTCTATAATTAAGTTACAGGATTAGCAAACTATGACTTATCTTAAATACTGGAGGAAAAAATTGCAATTTTGCAGCATTTTGCCAAAGAAATTTTCAATACGAAATTTTAGTGCAAAGAAGAAGAAAAAGATGATTAAATAAAAATTAAGAAGAAAGACGGAAAGACAAGTCAAGTTCTAAATTTCATTCTTTATTTCCGCTTCCGATAAATTCTCAAGCATGTCAGGACAAGTAACAAATAACAAAGCTATGATTTTGAAGGTAATCAGAGTGGATTTTGTGTTTTAAAGTTTTCTTATAATAATGTGTATAGATGAAGTCAATTATAAATTAGTTTAAGCTACAAAATGTTATTTAATAAATGTAAAATCATATCATAAGCATTAAAAAGTATTCTTACTCTTCAAAACAGAAATTATTGCTCCAGATAAATGTGATAAAGTTAATATATATATATATATATAAAAAGATTTTAATCTCGAAAACTCTTGTTTTGGAAAATGACTTAACTGTCATTATTTTATTACAGATTTGTTCAAAACGTTTGCAAGGTTATGTAATTTTAATTACTCAGTTTCCTTACAATGTCTGGGAAAACACCGTGTTCACAAACGTTTTCCCTCTAAAATTTATTTCCGGAATCGCTGGCCGTATACGTATATTTTCATTTACAAAAATGCTTTAAATGACCTTAATATTCACATTTTAGTAATTTCAAGTTCTAAAGAAAAATCAGTTTGGAATAAATTACGAAATCTTAATTTTTATATTTACTCCTGCCTTAATCTAAGAATCCTCAATTTGAAAGTTAGGAAAATTTTACATTCATTATACACAAGCACAATGTAAAAAGTTTGACTCCTATACTATTTCTTTTTCCAATGGCGGGCACTAAACATTATGGGCGTTGGCGTGTACTAACACCGAAAGCGGTGTGTACGTTATTATGGAGTCACCTAATAGGTGGGCCACCATTACCTCCTATAATTGGACAGCTATTTTACATCCAAGTCTTCTCTGGGATTCGAGCCCGAGCTCTTGCGTATTGTAGTCAAAGAAATGCCAAAGGAATTTTCGCACATATGATTTACAAGGTTCGAAACTGCAGAAATACTTTATTAATATTTTAAGCAATTTTATTACTTTGTATTCATAATGTAAGACCCATACAAAGAATTCATTAAATGAGAAATAATATTAATTTTTAATTTGCGTAAGTAATGTTAGGGATTCATAAAATGGCAATCTGAAGTCTGCTGTTTTAGAAGCAAATTAACTTTGATCTGCACTTTTCATGAAAATATGCATAAAATGCTCGTTAGTTAATCTATTGACATCAGAACGTTTTTTCCCTAAACGGATATTTTATTGTCAATCAAGTGGGAAGGAAAATACTTCGCTCTTCAATTTATGTACGACTCCTAAATATGATGCCTAAATTTGAAACTAAATGTATCGGTCAATATTTGCCGCATGGCTTGTATTGTGCTCTTTTTAATGAGCATAGCATTTTCCTAAATAAGTATGAGTACCGAGAGAACATACATAAAGTAAAATTTCTTAATAGATATATATTAGATTTATATATAGCATTGTTCTAACATAGGTATTTTGACAAAAAACGGACTTTTTTATGAAATAAC
>KK115088.1:109498-125208 GCA_000611955.2 Stegodyphus mimosarum | reverse complement strand
ATAGATAGATAGACAGATATATATATATATATATATATATATATATTGTTTTTGTGCATCCAACTTTATGTTCACGTCCCTTTAACTGAAACATAGATTGGACACCTATAGGAACTCTCTCTGACATAACTTATTACAGTCCACGGATGGAGAGTAGACAGTGCTTGTATCACGAGCAATATTTTTTCTTTCTTACATCTAATGAAATAAATATGTTTCTATATTAAAGCTGCATTTCTTGAGTTCGCAATTTGGATTGTTCTTTAATGAGGTAGGAGTTCTCGATTCTACTTAAATATGTGCTCATCTCCAGTTAGATGTATTTAGATGACAAGCAAATGTATTACGCATTCCTTCAACATATAATGTAGACTACCCACAATACAATGCATTGGTTTATATACAATTTGACATTTTTAAAATACACTATTCAAAAATAATATTAGTCTTTTAAATAAAACGCCTGAAATAATAAAATTATTTTAAGATAATTTGGCAGTTTTTTCTTAATTTTACTTCGACAGACAACCAACTATTCACTTTTCTGCTGGTTTGAAACTTGGACTTATCTAAAAATGACAACACATTGTCTCAGTTCCCGTCTCCTAACTATAAAATCTAGTTTGGTTCTGAGTCATGTCATGCTCCGGGCTAGTACTATTGACTAATCAAGTTACTAGTTTGGAAGAAACTGCGAGTTAAGAATATTGCCTCACTGCATTTGAGATCTTGTTTACGTTTTTTTCATCCGATTTGTGTTGTTTTTAATTAACTATTATTAAATGAAGTTTTCTCAGGACTTCATTAAAAGTAAACTGCTGAGAGAGAATATAAAACATTATTACTTAGTTTTACCTGAAAGCATAACAATTACGCAATTTAATTATCTTGGAAATTTTCGGCCCCACCAGCTGATATAAAAGAGGCTATTTTACCTGGAAGACTTTTTTTCCAATTACAAATCTTCAAAATTAATGAATGATTCCTTTGTATAAGTTTTCTTACGTTTATCTTCTACGACAAAGAGTTACAAGTGACCTTATTACGTTAAGTTAAATCAACGCAGATTTACTTACTTTTTTTAAAACACAATACTTTAACGCTGAAAAGAAATGATGCAAGTATCTAAGTTTGAGTTCGGCTTAACTTGAGGAATCTGACAACTTCTAGTTAAAAAAAGCGTAGCAAGCCAAACGCCTCTTTTGGTGTGGGGAGGCGGATGAGTGGATGTTTCCGTTGTTGTTGTTGTCGTGTCTATGACCACATGGAAGAATAATTGCCACAGCTTACTCCGAAGAGAGGTTCGACGTCTATTTTCCACCCCCAATTTTGAGGAAGAGCACCGCGGGGGGGGGGAAATCCAGGGGTCTCCCAACCCTCTCCTCCCCTACCAATCCATACGAGAGGACTTTCGGCTCGCCGCATATTTAAAGTGCCGCCATGCCGCACCGACACTATACATTGACAAGCATCTATGGCTTCTCCGGGATTCGAATCCGAGCCCTTCGGCACGGCAGTCAGCGACGCTAACCACTATACCGGGTCGGCGGCGATGTTTCCGTTGGGTTGTTCTAATGAAAGTATACTGAGTATTTTTAAGATGCAAATGGCAAGAGTATTTTTTAAGACGCAGATGGCAAAATATGTATAGTTTCTCATTTGAGTGTGTAATTCCTGCTAACAGAAGTAACATTGACGAAGATGCAGTGCGTTACATTTGTAAATCTCAAGAATTTTGTTTGCATGTGTTATTTGATTCGATATTCGTATACAACAGAATCTTTTTACACATCCAGGCGCATGAAATTAAAACAATAAAAAACATATATTTTAAAATAATCTTTTCAAGAAATCCAGGAACAATTCCCTTCTAATCCTTTTTTTCTGAATATTGTAATTTGTAACATTATTACCAAACGAAACCCAGTATCACGGAGAAAATTATAAAATAATGTAAATGTTTAAAATTATAAATAAGTGCGCAGAAATCTTAATTGCAACAAAAATTCTTTTACCCGCCCTTCGCTTTAAAGAAATGTATTTTAATTTGAAAATGGAACAGAAATAACACTGAGTTCGTGAATCTGGAAATCAGACGTCTCCATTTTCTTTAATTATTTTTCTCACCGCTGCATTCTTTACAAGCAATTACGTACTTAGTTATGTAAAAAAGTGGTCTCAGTATATTACACTCAAAATTAATAGACTGCGAAATGTCTGTCGAAGAATACTGGCCTGTTCTTTAATTACCTGCGTTCATGGTTGAGTTGTTTAAATTATTTTTTTCTTAAATGATTCAAATATTCTGAAAATACTCCATAAATAGAAGAGACATCACGGATTTTAATAAAATGTAAGATATTGCTTGGCATCCGAAGAAACTTTTATCACGTTTTTAAGCGAATGTTACTCCAGAGAAGAATTTCAAAACTAAAGATGTTTTGTGAGGTATTAAGAATTTGTTTAATCATTTTATTTTTCATACTGAATATTCTTAAATATTTATGAATTTAAAGTTTAGAATGGTTACTTTTTTAGTGTTTTTGTAAATTCATCCATGCTACAGTATTTAATTGCTTAAATGCGGCAAATGTAATCGTAACAAAAGTATAACAAATTTCAGAATTATGTTCCCTTTCTTGTCTTTATGTGGTTAATGGAAAAGAAAAAATAAAGAGGAAAATCTGGAGATTTATTTTCGAGAAAATGCATTAAATAAGACTTCTATAGAACATTTCTTATTAAAGTCTATTTTATGAATAATAAATATTCATTGCGGATTAGAAATATACATTTGTAACATAAATTACTTTAAATATACAGTTTCAGTCACAGCATGAGATAGTGCTTGATAACGCTTTGATTTTTAAATTTATAAAAATGTATTTTTGTAAGGTGCTTGGCTCAGTATATTTAGCAGAAGAAATTCTATAATTGCACAACTGCAGAGTTCGGGTACAGTTCAGCTTAAAAGGAAACCTCTCTGAGACGACCACTCAGAGTGTGGAGTCACTGTGGAGATAAGTTCAGGAAGCCGAGAGTCACTAAACACTACTATTGTGTCCATACTGTTTACTATGTTAATGAAAACGTTTAGTCCAGTAAAGAAAAACACTGAAATAGAAGTGTGGAATATTCATTTGTTTGTAACGTTATATTAATAAAGTTGCAAATGAATTACAAACAAAGCAATAAAATACAAAATCTCAGGGAATTATTTATTTTTTATTTTATTTTCTTGTGTAATATAAGTGAATGTTGTAAACTGTTAAGCAAATATAACTTGGAAAAGCGGGAAAACACATCTAATGAGTATCCCCCTCCCCCCAAAAAACGTCTGTAGAGGCTAACATTATTAATATTCCATAGTTAATTTCACAAACCTCTTTACTCATACAATGGAATACCCCTATTTGATTTCCCATTTTGGATAAAAATCCTTTCCGTACATAAATAATTCAATTACTTGAATATTGCCTTAAATGTGAACCATTTGTTTCAACTTGTTTAACATAATTAGGAACATTTAAAAATTACTTCTATCATGCCCGATTGAAAAGCATCTAATATTTGCAACTTTCACACCATTGTTAGACGATCATTTTCGCTTCCTTTTCTAAACTTTAAAATTATATAAACATTTATTTAAATTTAGATATTTTAATGCGTTTTGTAAATTTGATAGGAAATTCTATCGAAATGTTGATAAATACCAAAACGTGAATAGAAGCAGGTTTTTATATTCATAAACTAAAAACAAATGCTTAACAGGTAAATAAAAGGTTGACTTCATTATTCTTCTGAAACTATTAAATTTTACCCTGGTTGAGAACCCATGGTTTAAAGTAATGACTCATAGAATCGCTTTGAGCTTTTTGCTTTCATTTTTAGCAGCATTTGTGTTTAATTCTTTAAAGCAAATGATTTAGTGGGTAACGAGTATGAACAAAGATCGTTTGATCAATGATATAAATGTTCAGAAATCATTAACTTATGATGGTACTATTGTAACCAATCTATTATATTAGTCTACACAGACAGGAAATGGGAAAATTAGTATAAACAGTTCGGTAGCGTATTGAATTATTTAGTGCGTGTTACTTCCTAAACGAGCTTATAAGATATTTTACATCGCGTTAAGTTAAGGATAAAATTTAATTTTTCGAAAAGTACAAAAGTAAGAAAAGTAACAATTTATCTGTATATATATATATCTATCTCAATTTGCATATTCCTTGGGGATATTGTAAGCTGATACTGAAATTACGAAGCTTTTTATTTTGTCATAAATAAATATTATTGCACGTGTACGGGTCCATAATGGATTTAATATACACAGAATCAATAATGTTTGATAAAAATTTATTCTCGTAAAAGAAGTAAATTACATTTCTGGCACTTTCCACAAAAGTACTCGTACATCGCGTACAAGTATTACAGAGCACAAAAAGTAGTTGCCACTTGGAACTGTCAAGATCATTAAACACAACGCAATGCAAAGCTTATCTAAAGAACGAAGCTACCACAGAAATCTCGATACTCCGAAGTCAACGTTAAATTGAAAAACTGATAACAGATTCTTTCTCTGTTTTTCACCCGGTTGACAAGAAATCTACAGAACCTTACATTTCTCGAAGTTACTGGAGGCACATATGGTTAAAGTTACATCTAAAGGCCTGATACGGTTGCACTTACACATAGAGATCAATTACAGTTTTCCATTTACAGTACCAGTTACAGTTATGCAGGAACTGGACCAAAATGTCGTCGTTTGGCAATTTCTGGCCAAATTTGGAGACAAAATTAATCTCGAAACCATCGTCAGTTTTGGCGTTATTGGCGAGATAGCTATTTACTTTAATCTTAAATGGACATGCCCGTGGAATCATCATTATACAAGAGGTACTACGATTTACATATATTGGCACTAAAAGTATCTACATATATATATATATATATATACAAAATTCGTAACAATATATTTGATGTTTTCGGTCTTGATGGGAAGTGGACGTCTTACAGAAGAATTTTACAAACACTGATATTAATGTATGTTACAGAAACACTAATCACTTTTAGAGGTGATTCTCTACAGTAGGTTGTTGCCAGGAGAGAGATTATTCTGTTTTTATCGCCCACTTGCTTTCATACTGGTCCCTTTCGGTTTATAAATCGTTCAGTCTTTCACTCGTTGACGTATTGCTCAAACTTTGAACATTCTTGAAGAGAAAATTTTATTTTACGTTAATGTGCGATAAAATTAATATTTAACACCCAATGGCTAAACTTGTTTGTTAATTCAACTAAACACGAGATATGCAGAAAGAGCGAGACAAATGGCCTCGATATAAATTGCTAGACAAAACAAAACTTTAACATCACGTTTTGATTTTACAAGTCCTGTATCCTCAAATGGAATTTTGCTTATCAGCATGTTTGTTTCTGTGTTCGAAAATTAAGCAAACAGTGTAGAGTAAATGGAAAACAAGAGATAAGATAATTGACAAGAAAACGTACTTTTTACATTGAAAATAGATAGTAATTTAATTTTAAATAAATTGATTAATTTAACTGTTAAAAAATCAGTCTCTGTATCAAAACTAATGAAACTAATTTTACAGTAAACTAACATGTGAAAAGAAATTTCATTGAAAAAGAATATACACATCGTTATTTTGCTCAAATGTGTTAGGTGATAAATGCTCAGCAGTTTATTCAGAAAACTTATTTTTCATGAACTTCATGACTTCAGACTTTTATGAACTTCTTGTTAAAACTGCATCTTTTATGTTTCTTTCATTGTTGTTTAAATATTTAACTTTTTACTTTTGTCATGTTAACTTGTTCTAGTTCTTGCTTTAAACGTTTGTTCTTGTGTTATACGTGAGTTGTTTTATATGTTTGGATTCATCCTTCGAATAAAGCCATATGTAACAACATAATGTAACAAAAATTTGAAATAGTGCCGTTTAAAGCCAAATTCGGATTTTATATAAATACTTATTTCTTAAGTTAACTGTAAATCTAAATGAAACCAAGAATAAAAGAAGCATCTGAGCTTCATAACCCGTTAGAAATGTCAGAAGCCTTGCATTATCAGCTTTAAATTAGAGATAAAAATCATGGATTACTATCCTAACATGTCAAAAGAAAACGCAAGGTGAAGGAAGGAAACTTTTAAGAAGTATTCTAGGTTTCACTAATTGGATGAGAAAAGAAGGAGGAAACACCAAACTTAATGACATTTCTCTGCAGAACAGAAATTTAATAAAACAAGAATTGTTGTATCTTGTTAGTTACTTTTACAGTTTCAAAAGTGGATGTGTAACTACAATGTTGTTGCCTTATTCTTTCACTGAATGAGCATTTAATTAAATATGCTACGTTTACATGTAGTTTTTGTACAGAAGAAGATTTTTATTATGTTTATATTTAATCTAAATTTTACTTGCCTTCCGGAGTATTTCTGATGTGAAATTTCATAATAATATTGTAAGTGTCTACAACTTCTTATTATAAGGTGATCAAAGAAATTTTATTTATTTTTTAATGGATTTTTATCAAATAGTCGTCATCGTCCTTTATTATAGAATGACTGATAATTGCCTATTTTCTTCCAAGAACAGCACCGTGTTTGAGAGTGTTTCTTTACAAATTTTGATGAGAAAGAGATTTAAAGATTTGTTAAAAAAGGTTTATGTAAAATTTTTAATTACAAAATTAGTTGTAAATGAGTTACATCTTCCAAAAATTTGAAAGATTAAATTTAAAAGAAATTTTCAACAAAATAAGATTTGGTTTTGAAATTTAACAAAGCCTCAACAAACACTGGCAACGGGTCATTCCAAGCAAGAGTAGAAATGCTCATGCAGTATACTAATATTTGTTAAAAAATCTAATACTTGATGTATACTAATATTTGATAATGTACTAATATTTGATATATATTAATATTTAATAATATACCGATATTTGATAGAATATTTGATATTTGACATATACTAATATTTAATAATATACTAATATTTGATATACAAATATTTGATAATATACAAATATTTAATAATATACAAATATTTGATAGATTTATAGTTTGCATATCATATGCGATACACCCTGCAAGACTTCCAACGAACTTCTGCTCATTTATGATAATATTGTTATGCATTTTGTGTATATTTAAATACGTTTAGTTACATTATACGTAAAATTATAGTATCTTTTGTATAATGTAACACGAAATGCCTCAAGGGACGAAGCTGTGCCGAAAAAATAAAATATTTATAAATTAGTATTCAGATTATTGAACAAAACTGGAAAACGTTTTATAACTGCAGTGCCATTTAAGGAATTTCATTTCTTATGATGAAAAAATTTTGGGAATTACTCTGACATCTGAAATTTCCAACGAATGGGCAAGGTTAAACCATGCTCAGAAACTAATGAGTTTTAATACCTTTCTTTGAATAACACACTGCAATCTTGCTTTCAGTTTATTTTAAAGCTCTCTGTGTTTGATTACATAAGAATGTATAATGATCACATAACCGAAAGGAGTCTTAAATATTTGAAAATTTCTTAAGTAGAATAGGAGATTTTTACTTAGACAAATACATTTCTTATGGAATATATTTCGGTTAGTGAAATGTGTTTCTTATTGAAATATATTTCTTAGGGAAAATACATTTTTTTGAGAGGAAAAAATGGAAATTTTGTGAATGATAGGAAAAATAATTTGAAAGTATTAATTGATACAAATGCGAGAGAGAAGATTAAATTGGAAGCCGCTAAATTAGGGTATCGAAACAAAAGAAGATAGTTTATTATGACTAGTGAAAATCATTTCAAACAGCTTGTTCATCATATGCGCTGAAAAGCTGTTAACGAAAACATCAGCGGTTAAACAACTAAGGTGACAAGAACAGAATCGGTTGAACAATATTAGAATGTGGAAGACTGAAAGGAAGTCAGCTATTGTTTAGCAGAGTGACAGAATTTGGCATGTGGAGAAAGGAGGCAATTTAAGAAAAGATTATCGATGTTATGCAGCACTCAATCTAAATTCACTGGTGCAACTAATTCTGAAAAGATAGGATTTCCTACGTAATGATGAGATCTATTACAATCGGAACAGAGAAATGTTAGCTAAATATTTACTACTGCTCAAGAGTGCTGGATAACCCAAGCTAGTGGGCATCAAATATATTTCAAATTCAAATAAAAATTTGTCTTATGGTCTTCGCAAAAGTCGATTCGCACCAATGCTGGGTCAACAGGATTCTAAATTGGTATCTTCACAGCTGCTGTTTCCTCCATGGCAGTGGCTGTAGGGAAGAACCAGAAAGCCCTGGAACCAAACATTGAACGAACAATCAGTATGAATCCTCACGCGTGTAGGCGGGGCACCAATTTATGGTGCATGTGTATTAACACACCTACTCATTACCATATTTATACTTTAACACAACTATATTAAAACAGAACTTCTACACAAACATTCGAACGTCCTTGCACTAAGGGCAATGACAGAGTTCGCTGGTGGCGCTGGCATTAATTACGCAACCAACATGACGTCATCTGGCGGAGCGAACAGTCGAACATACGATTGCCACAGACTCTTCGGCAACATAAAAAATTCTCATTAAATTAGTTGCATTTTTAGCTGAAAAAACGTTACATGAAGTGCATCTTGCCTAAAGCTTTTCTTTGCTTCGTTTCCCGTTTATATACGTATATATAAAAATAGCGTATAAAAATAGAGTGTTGGATAAATGCATTGAAATACATTAAAAAGGGTAAGATATATCGGTTAAAGTTACATGTCGTTTAGATATCAATAACAAGCATTTTCGCGCGAATTGAAAGTCTAAAGAGTGTTCACGCTTGTAGAGGTTACTTTAAGTTTCTAACAGTTATTTTAATTTAAAACATGCTTGACTGTCTATTCTCGTTCCCCATCTACTATTCCCTACCAGAATGAGGTTTTAGGAACGCGTTGTATTATGCAAATGAGTTTGAAGGAGTATTTAAGGAAGATTCAGCTTACTTCAAGAAGAAAGAGCTTAAAAGTCCTTAGTGGCGAGTGTTTGCCGTCAGGCTACTTCGTTATTAAATCTAATACGCTCAGTCGCACCGTACGTACCTATTGATAATCGCTAGCTAATTTAATTAAGGGCCAGCTAGATTAAGACAGTATTAGTTTAGTTTCGTACTGTTCTTATTCCGATTAGAAGTCAAAGTGGAGGCTTCCCTGTACATCGTAGAAGGAGCCGACTGTTTATATTTCTTTGAGCGAATGAAGGGTTTTTAACTCTTCTCTAGACTTTGTCCTACCTGTGTGAACTCAGCGATAAGTCGATCCATAGTTCAATCAGTTCCTCTACGTTCAACAGGGACGAAGTAGTGAAGAATGTTATAACGCAACAGAGGAGTAAAAATAAATAACACGTGCTTTTTCAAAAACGTAGGAAAATTGCCTAATAAGGAATGCTGTTTGACATTTTTTATGCAAAAATGAATAATAACACCATGAATTCAGGCATGATTACCTATGTAAAGACATGTAAAGGTAATTTTCCCAATCAACTGCAACCCTCAGAACAACGCTTTCGAAATATTTGCAGCCAAGATTGGCAAAGTACATTACAACCGCTTTGTTTATAAAATTCATTTCTGACATGCGTCATATATTTTGTACGGCTATGACTACTCCTGTAGTAGTGTGATACAGAGTACTGGAAAATTAGACTAAAATAAATAGTGTTTTGAAGTAAAACATATTATATGATTAGCCTAATGGCTTGTATTCTTGTATATATGGGTGCCAATGACGGAAAGAGACTTAAAAATACCCACACAACTCTATTCCCACTGACAAACGTTTCGTATAGATATTGCTCATTTAGCCGGATAATGAAAAACCTTTCCAAAAATTATCTTAAAATACAAAGCAATAGAGTATATAATATATATATATATATATATATATATTAAAATTATTACACAAATGCATTTTAATCCGTTGCTGATATATTAATATATACTCTTAAGAATACTTAAATTCTAATTCAAATAGAACAATAATTACCACTGCAAACTTTCAGGAATAGAAATGAAACATTGAAAGGCATGGAGAAAATGACATTAAAAAAATGAACCAATGTGCGGAACAAGACAAAGGAAATTTAATTATTATAACACAGGATTCAAGAAAAAAGATTGTATCTTGCGTCAGATGAATCTAATTTCTCAAAGAATCTCAAGTATCTCTCTGGAAACTTGCTGCGTATAAAATAATTGCAATTTTTACAAATAAATATTATTTCTGAATCTTATTAGCGAATTTGCAGGGTGTTTATAAATTCCCGGACCCATTTTGATGTTTAATAACTCATAAAATAATGAAGATATAAACAAACTTATGGCATTTATTAATGGAATAACTTATATATTTTCCTTTTCAGGTTTGAATATCTTTACTTTTGTAAATATCATCTGCGCGTTTGGTTAATTTCAGATAATTTCATTCTCCAGTCTAGATATCTGTACTTTTCCGTAATGTTCTCTGACGAAGCATCCTTTCATCTTTCTGGTATTGTTAATCGCCATAATGTACGCATATGGGGATCTGAAAACCCCCATGAATACCGTGAGGCACAAAGGGATTCCCCAAAGGTTAATGTGTGGTGTGGACTAATGCATGACCGAGTCATTGGGTCTTTCTTTTTTACAGAAAAGACGGTCTCATTAGTTGTATATTTAGACATGTTGGAAAACTTCGTATTTCCACAACTAGAAGAACTTCAGCCACATGTCTTTTTGCAACAAGAGTGTGCACCACCTCATTGGGTACCATCGTTCGTAGTTCTTTGAATGACCATTTTACAGAAAGATGGATTGGGCGAGGAGGTCCAATTCCTTGGCCACCCAGATCACCTGATATAACGCCGCTGGACTTCCTTCGGGGATTTTCTGTGGATGCCGACATGCTTGCCGGTACCTGGCGGGAAATTGAATATCGACTTGATATTCTCCGTGCAACGAAGGGAGCACCCGTGGAAGTTCATTGACAACGGTTATGAAAATTTTGAGTCTATCTAACCATTTATGTTATTAATTTTAATCTATCTTTATTATTTTATGAGTTATTAAACATCAAAATGGGTCCGGGACTTTATAAACACCCTGTATTTTTCGAACAAATATAGTAACAAAGTCAGAGGAATTAATACATCATAAATCTTAAGCAATCTATAGAACATTAATAAAAAAACTATTGTGAGCTTTGAATCAAATATATAAGCATCATATTGCTTAAATAAATTAGCAATGAGTGCCTTAAATAAATGCATAAGCATTAAATGCATTAGTGAGCAGGTAATTATTAAATGCTTTCCCCGTTCACATTAGTCTTCATCGTCCGACAATTACATGATGAAACACATATTGTGTTGATGAACGCCATTTAATGACAGTACTTTGCCAACCGTAAAGATATTTTTAATTAAAAATATAGCAAAGCACATTGGTTTCACTGTACACATATTGGAAGAGACAGCACTGCGTTGAGTCAGCATTCAAAATAAATTCTAAATAGACTTCTAAAATTTATGGAACAAATCACGAATGCTGTTTAATCTGTACAGTAGTGTACCTTACATTATATAAATAGCTAGAGAATTCTAGGAGATATATCTTTATATAGTGTACAAGTAAACAGATCGTTTATATTGTTCGAATATGGTAGAGAATCTTAGGAATATGGAGATGGGTCTGATTTTGCTTCTTTTCGTAACAAGGGCCTCATTACTAAAGTAAGGTAACAAGTAACAATAAGTCATTACGCCAATTATGAGAGATAATAATTTAAAGTACGGGTTAGCAAAGGCAAAATCTAGCCGAAAGATTTGTACAAGAAGTAGATCATTCCTCAGTTTATGCCGCTTGCCTATGATCAGAATTATGAGTAAGTGCAGTATTTAAACGTGTTCTTCTTATTTGCTCATATAAACATAAATAAACACATATCGTGGCAAGAGGAATAAGACCTGATGTTTACATTATGATTGTAGAATGCTAAATCAGAACAGTATTAGTACGCCAAGTAAAATAGAAGAGTTCAAGAAAAAAAATTGCTCTTCGGATAATTAATCTGTTTCTTTATACTGAAGCCGTTCACTTTGTTTTCAGAGATTTTGCTAACAGTTAAGGAGCTAGCTGGAAATCATGAGAGTGACTGAAATGCGAGAATGTTCATTTAAGTCAAACATAAACAAAAGGCTTAAAACTTTCAGCAAAACTTTGTCCTTGGAGGGCATGGTATTATTAACAGTATTTATTCGAAAGCTTATTGGAAAGGATTTGCCGTGTTGGACCCCAGTAACTGCCTCCAAGCAAAAGGCTCCTTCTGCGTTTCTATTACTCTTTCACCGGGATGTAATTTTCCAGGAAATTCGGATTAGAAAAAAATAATACTTTCTTAATAATTCACATTCTTCTTGGCATCTGTGTTCCTGTGTTCACCTCGTGCAACCTTAAATTAAAAATAAAAGGGTATTTGAGATGATGTTGAAGGAAACCAACAACATATATTGTTGTTTCTTCAAGTTACACCAGAAAGAATCCCTCTCAAATTTCACTTCATCACTTACTATATTGAGGTCAAAGAAAATCCTTGAATAAAATGTTTTTATTGTTTAGATTCTATTTTATTTTATGTTGTTGTTACTTATGCCCACTTGTCTGACAGCAACATCAGCCCAAGCCCACGGAGTTCTTCGTGGCAAGAAGCGCGCAAAATACGTCTGCCGTTGGCAACAGCCTTGAGACCAGTGTGATTTCGCTCAGGTCTGCCCCCAATTTTGAATCCCAAGGGGATGGGTCCGATTGTCTCCCACACCTCTCCCTTTGCGACAAACCACATAAGAGAACTCGCCGCATATTTGGAGTGCCTCCATGCCGCAACGACATTATGCTTTTACAAACATCCATGTCTTCTCCGGGATTCGAACCCCGGTCCTTCGGCATGGCAGTCAGCGACGCTAAACACTATACTGGTTGGGCGGCATTTGATTTTATGAAATCTGCCTCACTGTATAATTATCTCAAAGTGTACAATTGATTTTCAATATAAATATCCGGTTACACGTTAAACAGTTACAACATACAAATTTAGAAACTAGTAACTCTGATACAGAATATTGTCGAATATTCTTGCTAATGTCGTGGAAGCAAGCCACGGATAATTAAAAAACACGTATAATCCAAACTATCAATCTATATGTACATGGCATGAGTTTATTTCTTAGAATAGGGAGGAATTCTAATTTTCTTTTCAGAACGTTTAAGTATTCGAAGAATTTCACTGAGTGCTTTTCGAAGTGTATTTTATCTTTAAATTCGAGTCCTTTTTGGTCGACAGATTCCAGCAGAGTTTCAACAGAAATCTCTGCTTAGTAATAATGTAATTGTCAGCATTTTCTTGGCCTGTAATTTCAGTATCATTTTCTGCTTCATCTGCTCTTGTGATACTTGAAACATTATCCTCATCACTCAAGCACTTTTACCCCGTCTGAGTGGAATCGCCATTGAACTTTTCTTCGATGTGTTTATCCCAGTCGACATTTAAGAAGAATTTTACATTTTCAACTTTTTGGCTTGCAAAAGATAAATTTGCTCAAGCAGAACGAAGTGTATAAGACAATCGTTGGAAATAAATTTAAAGACTCTATTCCGAAATTTTTAGGGCAAGCTCTGACTTATGCGCTTGTTTCTTGCACACTCTGGCGCCCCCATCCCCAGATAATCCGCAAAGCGGACAACCTGTACCGGGATATAGAGAGTACATTGTAATTCCAAAAATACTGCAGACAAATGGCAAGTTCTATGGAGATGGACTGTCAAGTTAATACATTTCTAAAAAAATAAGGAAATATTGTGATTTCGTTATGGAATAATAATATAATCTACAATTTTTTAACAAAAATGAAGAAGGCGAAGAGGAAAATTATAACAATTACAAAGTTAGGAATATGCAATTGTTTTTTTCTGTGACCTCGAAAGCTACGCGTTTTAGATAAGGAGAGGAAAGCAACGTGCAACTTTTACCCCTGTAGGAGGAGATTAAAAATAATTGATAAGTACTTATGTTTTTCATGAATGCGACATTACCTTCGGTCAGGGGAAATAACACAACTTATTGAAACTAATTTGTATCCAAGAAATCACATTTTGATTTGTTTATGTAATATGCACAGACTGTGCATCGTTTGTTTACCGAGAAATATAGTCACTAAAATGTAATTATTCTTTGCTCATTGCTTCGTTTTCTTTTCATACATCTTACAATACCTATACATAATATATCATCAGCAAAACTTTTCTTCATCCGCAGTTTATATTCAAAATTATAACATCCCCTAATTGTTTTGAACAGCATATATATATATATATATAATTAGGAAAGTTTTTTAATACCATCTCCAAGGAACTGAAATTCAATTAAAAATGCATATTTATATAGATTTATTTATAATGAAAGGGAAGGAAATTTTTAAATACTTATTAATTGTTACTAATTGTTATTATTAATTGTTTTCACTGTTAAAATGTTCCATAATTATAATAAATAATTACCTATTTTACATATCAGAGTAGTGAACGACATATATTTAAAGATATACTTATCATTCTCTGTCATAGTATCGTAATAAGGTAGGTTCAAGAAGAAGTAAGCAGGACACCAGAATTTTACGTCATACGTCTATTGGTCGGACAGGGTATAGTCCCGCAGCACTCATTATGCAATACCGCCCTAGTTTTCAGCACCTTGGTAAGTGGTCCAAGATCTCTCACGCCCCTTCCCCTATCACCCTCTTGAGAGAACTTTTGGCTAGCCGTGTATTTTAGGTGCCCCTTCGCATTTGTAAGTGTATAGTACACGGGTACTACACGCTTACAAACATTCATGTCTTCTTCAGAATTGGAACCTGGGTTCGTCGGTACGGCAGACAGCGTCGTTAACTATTACACCGGCTGACAGCATCGCAACAAGCTAATAAATTAGGTGTTTTATTAGAAGATTTTATTTCACTACATTTGTTCTGAGAGTTTTCAAAGTATTGCTTCAAAGTGTTCTTTTTAGCTCCTAAATCAAAAGCAAATTTTCTGCGCTGAAAGAAGGAAAAGTAAATTTCCTTGCAAAGTATTTTTAAGCAATTACCCGAGTTATAACTCTTTAAATAAATCGAGTAAGGAAAATAAACAATTCATAGGTACATTAAGCTGGTAATTCTTAACACTTCCTGATGGATTTACAGAAATAATATTAAAATTCAATACATTCACTTAATATCTGCTCATTTGCCAAAGGCATTGGAAAATGAACTCATTTGTTAGCCTCTAAACATAGCTGAGATGCAGAGGTACATTAACGGCAGTGACAATAATAAAACAATCCGCCTGCAAAGTCCATGATAAGTAACTAGCTGTGATGTTCCTGCTACACTGTATTAAGGCAATAACGCCCAGCTACCCTCCCAACCAATGAATCATAAATCCCACAGCGCCAGGAATAGAGAATTCTAAATCGAAAATTTTAATTACCGGTGTGGCTGGATTACAGCTCGATATTTCAAATGCTGTTGGCTGAAATCTTTTAAGAGTTGCGTATGCTTCGACGATTGAAATAGGCAGTTCATAAATTTAATTTC
>KK115088.1:16809-109480 GCA_000611955.2 Stegodyphus mimosarum | reverse complement strand
TCTGCTAGAGATTTCTATGGCACCAAAGGGATAAAAGAGATTTATATTCCCCTAGCTCTTAATTACATGAAGTGTACGACTTCTATAGGCCATTCCAAATTTCTGAAAAGTATATTAGTATTATACATGGATAAATCTGGAATATAAGTGTAAAATTTAAAGTAAAATGTAGGTTTAATATTATAATTTTCTGCATTTTCGTAATTTGGATTTATTCATACGAATCCAGTAAACAATTAAAGTCAATATCTTTCTTTCATTTATTTTGTTAAAAGAGCTTTTAATTTTAAACATTTCTAAATTAAAATATCAAGTAAAATTTGGTATTCAGAGTTGATTGCTTTGAAAGTAGGAAACTAAACGAAATTATTTTTATTAAAATAATGCAAAATTTCGCAGTTCGCGGATCGCATGTAACTGGAACTGCAAATTTAAAATGTAAATTATTGTCTCGAATAAAGGATTCTTCATGTATGGCTAGTGTGCATTTTAATGTGATTTTCAAGCAAAAACGTGAATCGCATGTCAAACTCTCTCACATCGCACATGTTATATTGATAGAGTTAGTTCAGTTGTTATATTGATAGCATTCGAATTGGGAAGGTAGATAGGGATAGATGTATGTAAACTAATATATTAAAATGTTTAATATTTCACCATTTAAATAAATTGCTTGGAACTGCATGATTATTCGGCATGCGTATTTTAGTAAAGATTTATAATTATTTCATGCAAGTATATAATTAAATTAAGGTCCTTCAGAAATTCTTCTGAAAATTGTGAGAGCATATTAAATTCGTTCTGAATTATTGCTTAGCACGTAAGAAAAGGCGAATGTATGTGCCGTGGACTCAGGCAGCTGATCAACGCTTACATTTACAGAGTGTTAATTGTTGCCATTCTTTTTTTATAATCGCTATACTATTTATATTTGGGATGTAAATTTATGAAAGTAACCGAATGATTTGCTACGGATATTCTTACCTGCAAAAATATCGGATATCCTTAACTGTTACTGATTTGAGTCATAAATAAAGGTTTCAAATTTTGGGTTAATTATACTTTTTTTTTCTTCTGGCATGTGTATTCACAAAGTTTACATTTTTAACACATAAAAATACTGATACAATACTTGAAACTATTGGGAAATATTAAAATTCTTTATTTATTTATTCTTTGTTTTGTTTGTAAAACCATTTAAAATGGAATCCTAAATTTTAATGGTACTTTTATTTTAAATAAACCAGTAGGATGCTATTATCATACATTTAAAATTGTCAATTTTGAGATTCAAATAAAACAATGAACATGAAATTTTAAGCCAAATTATTATGAACTAATTTTGTGATTTGCTTTCTGCGAACTATTTTCATATTAGTTTTAAGTTATTATAAGTTGAATGATCTTTAGCACACGAATAGCTACTTTCGTTCTTGTTTACTTTAGTTATTTGATGATATATTATTTATTATTCCCAGGGTTAGCAATGACAGCAGCATCTTGGTTAATATGATTCAGAAAGGCGAAGTGAAAAATATGAAGAAGAAAAAAGAGGCACGAAAAGGTAAAAAATGTATATAGCGCAGACGTGTAGCTGTAGCTGGCGGTGCTTCAAAAATATTAAATACGCACTTTCTTCTTTTGTAAAAACAACACTCGAAAAAAACGCCAATTGTAAATTTTATTTTAAATATTGTACTTCCTCTGTATTTTTGTCGCCATTCTGAACTACTTAAATATGACTGTAATATCAGCATTAGTTTAAATAACAAAAGGTAGTATAAATTTCAAGAAAAAAGTTTATATTTAAAAAGAATGCAGATGTAGGTAAGAAAATGAAAATAATTTGGCATATCGATTTTAATCCACTATAAACGCGCTCAGCTGACAAATACAAATTTTGTTTGATGACAAATTTTGTTTACAATAATTTCAAAAACGAGAGTAATCAAAAACAAATCAATATTAAGAGATAAAAAAATAATTGAAGCAGATCATTGTGCATTGAAAACAACGTTGAACGTTGCACAGGACACAAATAAGTTGGATTTTAATCTAAAGCATTTTTCAATTGTTTAGTTCATAGCTTATTAGTAACCAATAAAAAGTACAGAAAAATTTACTTTCGAGCATTGTGAGCTTTCAGAAAACTCAGTACATGCTAGAATATAAAATTTAACATATTACGAACTTATGATCTCGATCTGATCAAGGATTACTTATATTATTATGGTAGTTACATACATGGAAAGTTTAGCGTTAAATCGAAAGCAAATAGAACGAAATTTATTAATAAAGCACGCAGAATAAATATTCATAATTCAAATATTAATCCAGCAAATGGCTGCTGTTTGTTATGGGACAAATTAATTTTCCTTGTGTTATATTGTAAACCAAACGTTTTTGCGAAGTTTCAATTTCCTATTTCTAAAGAACGTATTCCTGATTATTCACTTGAAATATGTCAAACTGCGAATAATTAATTGTTATGTAATGTAAAATTATATTTTATAAGTTTATTTAGTTTAAAATGTGTATTAGTTTTAGCTTCGATAAACTCTGATATAATTTTCTTTAGCTGCAGAATATATAAAAGACAGATAATTTTACATTTAAATTTGTTTTCTATTAATTATTAAGAGTGCCATCTCTGGTAAGGATTACCTTTCTATCTAGTAGACCGTGTCAATTCAAGGGTTCCTCCTTCACTGAAAATCAAGTTTATTTCCTAAAAAAATTCAATTTCGTAAGAATTTTTCCTCTTCTTTTTCGAAAGTTGAAACTTCCCCAGGCATTTAAAACTTCGGAGATAATCACGTAGATAATCACGAATAAGTAAGTAAATAAAAAGTAAAAATTGCAACTAATTTTAAACTGGATTATAAAGGAGAATGATCAGGAGAAGCATCCGGATTTTTTTAAAATATAAGGCATTTTGATAAGGAAATAGATATTATGACATCCATTGTGTAATTAAGGTCATAGTCCTTTTTTCGGGGGTGGGGGAAAGAGCACTGAAAATAACTGAAATATTTCTTTGCTAAATTAGACAAGAAATTTTAGTTATTTAAAATTCAACGGTTAAGGAAGAAAACTTCTTAAAGTGGACATTTCATTTGTCAAAGATTAGAGTAGAAAGAAATTTTAACAATAGAACGTAATAGAACTTCACAATTATTACGTGAAATGTAATATATATATATATATACAGGTTGAATCTGAGCAAGAGAGCAAAACTTTCGGGAGTGGAAGGAGGAGCTATATGAGCGATATTTGTCATAGAAATTATAGTCGGAACGCAAAGGGCGAGCGGTAGTTGGCATAGTAAACAAATGATATAAAAAGGGTCGGTCTTTGCACCCAACGGCATTTTCTACCGTGGATTGGCGAGAGGATTGCTGATTATACGAAACTACGAAATTTCCTTGGCGATGGACTGGTCTAGGTGGTCCTGTAGCTTGACTACAAAGATCACCGGATCTCTCGTGTATGGACTTTTTCCTGTGGGGACATATGAAAAGCGTAATCTTTGAGTACCCCATTGAAACCAAATATGAATCTAATTACCGTTGTTGCCGGCTATATTTGGGACATGTCTGATGTCTTCGCAAATGTGTGTCAATCCCCCCCTATCCCGCTAGTGTGAAACCTGCATTTTTTTGAGCAATCTCTATGAGCATGTTCTGTTGATAAAATATTTTCTAAAGTTTGTCCTCTCATTCTTGTGTTAATTCTTTAAATGTGACAATGGAAAAATATCTTTTAACTTCTCACTGCTTGCGTTTAGACCATACATTCTATGGCGAAAGGTGTCGTATAGCTGCCTCGTATCATCCCCTAAAACTTTGCTCTCTTGTTCAGATTCACCCTATATGTAAGGCACTTGAATGTCAGAACGAGTTTTAGCTGAAAGAATGTATGTGTTTGCATTTCAATTATTATTAATGTTTCATTATTTTTTATTCGTTTACATGGCTTACTGTTTATCTTATTGACGTTTGTAACTTGTAGACATTAAGTTTGTTTGGTTAGGAGTAAATTAAAAAGGAACAATGCCCTCGCCCGAACTCGAACCTCGGACCTCTCAAATACGCATCGAGTGTTCTGACCTCTATACTACGAAGGCGGAAGCTATACCTTATAAACTTCTTCTCATTAGCTCATCTAATTAAGTTTTCTTTATTTTATAATAGATTGAATTCCATGATAACAATCGTTGAAATTTTGTAAAGAGCTTGATTACAAGCAATCTTAATGTGCATCTGCGACTAAAGTTCCAATACGAAATTCACAATATTTGCTGGCTTTTCGCATTAGTTAGTAATAATTCTGGATGATTCAACATAGTGTCTCAGGAGTATATAAGTACCCATTAGACATTTGTTTTGATGATTTTATACAAATATTTATTACCTTCCTCATCAGCATACCTCTCTCCGATTCTCCGCTTATACAAGTAGAAAAATAAAGACAGATGTAACTTAAATAGTGTCTGTGAACAGACGCTCAGCTTAATGGGCGCTTGGGTTCGATTGCCCTGTCCCTATCGAATGCGGTATCACTTTTCGAATATTACGAGCATAACATTTCATTGAGAATGATAAGCAATATGAGGTGAAGTAGTGAAGCATTTCATAAGTTGCATTAGCAGCTGAAGATGTTGAAAGATGATGATTTTTAGAACCAGACATTCGCATACCGTGTAAACACCTGAATCGAAAATAAGAAAACTGTGCAAAAACACACTCACATGGGTGTTTCATTAATACTTGCACGTTATTTTATGTTAAATCTAAATTTTGGTATGTTATTGCACTACAGTGCTTTCTACGTTCTAGTAGCAGTGTACGAACTAAACTTTAAATGGAATTATATTGTTTGATGCACTACCTTGCGTTCTACGTTCTGACAGCAGTATACTTGTTATAATCACACTGGGAAGGTTTTCTGTAATTAATAACAAAAATTCTGAATAGCAATTAATGGAACTGGAGGAATTCAATTTATACTATAGAAATTTGCATTGTTATTCTCACCAATAATGAGAATCACCAACAATAAATATATTGTTACGAAAGTGGTGCGATTTATTGAGCTTTGAATGAACGTTTGTAAACACATAGCCAGATTTTGAGCATATAATGTATATTGGTGGCAGTTGAAAATGAACTTCTATATGCTGAATTTTAAAGATTTTAAAATGTAATGTTACTGCGGGGACATAGCACAACTGATTAAATAACTTTGTGCTTTGCATTCCCTTACTGTCTTTGTCTCAACTTGCTGAGCGAAATGCAGTTTTGTAAACTTTTCAGTCCAACTTATCCAAAATGTTTCAAATCTTTGAAAATTCTTCCACCTTTAACGTTTGGCGTCTGGATATTTCTGGAAACATATTTCTTGATTCACATATGTTATATTATATAATACTGGCTGTGTCTGAAATAAAAGTGTCTGTAACTTTCTCGATTTCCTTCTCCAATCTTAGCCAAGGAAGCTCCACGAAGTGTCAAACACTCATTATTATTTTCTACCTGGTTCAAATTAACTTAATATCGTCATCGAATGCATTTAAAATTCCTTAGCATCAATGCCATAGGAAAAGAAAACCAACTTAAATGGGTAAATATTCCTTTGAAAACCAAATTATATTGCTAAGAAAATGAAAATACAAATTCTTCATTTCGATTAAAAGCATTGAAAATTTTAGGTAACTAAAATTTCTAAGGAAATATACAAAGATAAGCATTAGAAATATTATTTTTTATTTCAGCAATAAAACCACTATAAAAGTATTACTGCTTACGCAAAGAAACATAGAAATGTTTCAACAGTGGCCTCAATTAAGTCAGACGAAAATAATTCTTTTACTGATGCCATTTCATGTATGCAATTTTAAATGCTTTTGAACAGAGGAAGTATTTTCTAATAAGAATGATCCAAGAATGGAGCGTCCTTTGTACAATATTTCATGGAAATATCTTACCCTACTTTTCATTAGCATTTGGGATTAACAGTATAATAGCGATAAAATGGAAATTTCATTGCGGAAATTCGTACAAAGCGAGGTCATTCTGCTTCTTTTGTCCTACTGAATTGAATTTACGCCGTAAACATCTTTTGTCCTCAGTTAAGATGTCACTATGTTCTCCTAATGAAGCAAAACTTTCACAGATCTTAAAGAGTCTTTGCTTAATTGTTCTACGAATGCTAATAAATCTGCCTTTTCTATTTTCTTAAGATAGTTTCTGTTATTTCAAGTAAAATTTTACTGCTTTTCAAGAAATAATTTTAATTCATGATTTCTACGTATCAGTGCAAATACTTAATAAATTACATGAACATTAAATTTATTTCACATTCATTAATATTTAATATTAAATAAATAATATAATCAGCTACAATTAAAAGCGTTTCCTAAGAATGATGCATTTTATTTAAAAACGCCATTTTGTTTAATTAAAACGCTATTAAATCACTAACTGAAAATATACTGCAACAAGATAATCATTGATATGCCCGCAGGATATTTCGATAAACCTTGGTACCTCACCATATTAACTTAAATCCTGATCCTAGACATGTAATCCAGAAGCAAAACTTTTAAAATCTGGTTCAAAACTTTATGGAAACATTAATTTTCTCCATTAAAATCAGATGGTTCAGGAGAGAAGGGTGGGAAACTGAACTTTTTATATGGCTCCTTCAAAGGATGAAACACCGAATGGATATAAAGTTCAACCTGTCTCAACTCTTATTTCTCTCCTAAAAACATAAAGAATAAAAATAATATAAATACAATTACAAATAAATAATACAAGTACATATAAATTAGTAAAATATGTACTGTGTTGTATTATGTTACAGAGTGTAGTACCTATTTCCTTCGATATAATATGTCCTGAGTTACGTAAAGTTACTAGCTTCAAGAACTCACAGCGAAATTTAATGATAAATATTATTTTATGTAATTCAAAAGCATTAATTCATACAAAGAGTAATTGTTGTTTCTCAATAGTCGAGAAATTATTTTTGTTTCGAATACAGGCTCTGAAATATGATCAATATAAATATATTCTCCTCTGAATTTTCTACGAATATTTCACAAGAAACGAAACTTTTGAAGTTTAATTAACAAAATCGTAATGAGTATTGTAGATATTAGAATAATTTTCTCCTACAGGCACCATGAAATAAAAAAAATTGAATTTTATATTCAGAAACTGCCTAGATGTAGTACAGAAGCAGCTGTTATAAATATTGTGTACCTTATTTTGATAATTTTATAATTTGAATATAAGTGCAGAATCGAAACTTGGGGAACAAAACTTTTGAAGAATAATGATTGCAATATACATCGATATTAGTACTTAGTATTGAAGGTTGACTCTATTTCTGTAGTTCATTATTTTAAACAGCGTTTCTTAAACTTTCCAAATAGAGGCCACTTTATAAATTAGCATGTTCTGTAGATCACCACACCTCTTGTCTCTCTCAAAAGCAGCCCCACAGCGGCCGAGCGAAGTCACTGAAAACTGATAGTTCGGTCAAAGATTAGAATCTCTGATAAGGAGCTGGCTATATGCGCGTTTTCATAATTTTGACCATATGCAAAGTATGTAGAGAGAGTTTCCCTTAGAAAGTCTTCCCTACCTTTAGGCAGATAACCCTCGAGTGCATTGCATAATCGAAACAAACCAAACCCTCTCAAAAGCAAATTTTTATACATGTTACTAGCAATATACTTACATATTTAAAGAGCAATTAATTAAAAATAATTTAATTTTATGTTCTTATTAAGTGATTAAGTTAACAGAAGACAGTTTATATATGTTCCTTATAAACTAAAGTTCTTAGGATTTAGATAATCCTTACTTTATTAACTAAAAAGTAAAAACATTTGGCTCTCAGATTAATGAGATGGTTAAGCTAACCAGTTTTTGCGTAGCTGTTTTGTGATTGTATATACGTTGGTAAGAAGCAGCACAGTCTTAGTGCTTTAAATCTCTCTTTTAATGAGAAATACTAAGACATGAAGGCCGTACGTAGAATAACCGGTAACAAATTTCAACAAATTTAAGTCTCGAGACAAGAAATGATGTACTATTGCCTTGTCTTTTTTCCAAAGTCTGAGATTTAAGCTATAGTTAAGTATACGCAGGTAATTCGAATTTGAGTTTTTGTCCTTTTTGGAAATCTAGGAGAAGCACTTATGATACATCCATCACTAATTAAGAAACGCTATTTGAATGAAATGTTAATTATTTTGTTAATAAATAGAAGACGGTTACAAAGGATTGAAACTGATTGATAGGCGGTATTTGCATACATATATACTTCCATATTTACGAACAATATGCTGAGTTGAACGAATTTAAGCAGTCCGGAAAATTCAATGAGTTGTACTACTTCTATGCGATTAGTTCCCCCCCCCATCACCTTTGATCTGTGAAACATTTGCGTGATACTTAAGATTCTAGATAGGTAGAATACTCAGTGGTTAATATAAAATGCACAGGGAAATCGGGAAGATTTCCCTGTGCATTTTATAAAGAAATGTTTTAAAAATGTTTTTTTATTTAAAAAGTGAAGAAAAACAATGAGATACATCAAAAGAAATCATCCAGGTGAATATCATAAGTTTTTTACCCTTTTCGTGAAAGATCGATAAGAATAGAACATTAAGGTTTAGACATAAAAAAATTGCGCAACATCAAAAGCTTCCGCTTCCCTTTTTTCCCAACGACAGAAAATATTCTTGTCAAACATCGATCATCGGAAAAGAGATATCACTGTTTTTCACAAAACTCGCAGGCATGTTTTTGTACAAGAAATTTTTATTTGCACTTTTGTTAAGAGAATGCGTTTGCCCTCTTTGTATTTCTATATACATCAAAAAGTTCAAAAGGCGTTTTGATATTTACATTTGCTATAAATTTCAAAACTTTCGTCAGGTATTTAATTAGATTCTTTTAAATATAATTGACTACATTTTTTCAGAACAAAAAAAACATACGTATTCGCTTTTACAAATACTCTGTGACTTTAGCCGGGAAGCAAATAAACATTTCATACCAAGCCGAGCGCTTAGGGAAAATCGTTCCTTGAGATTGGACATATTTTCCAATGACATTATTTTTTTGTATGCTTGGGAACGCATGGCATAATGACGTGTATTTGAATAATAATTCCAGACGAAAAAATTTACATGTAGCTTTCAGAAAATAATCTTCATGTTTTATGGAATAACAAAATTCCAAAACCCTCCAAAGATGCTGTTAATATCAGAAGCAATCTTTGAGTGTTTAAGGTTATATAAATAGATGAGTTCCTGAGTCTGCTGGTAAGTATATTATTACTGTATTTGCATTCTGTTTCTTTTACATTGCAGAAAATATTTCCTTTGCAATTATATGTTATTTTCATTTTAATGTCCAGGTTCTTTACATTTATAATATTCTGCTGTTACACATTAAAACGGGAAATATTCAGAAAGTAATAGTAAAATAATATATTGCAAAAGTAATAAAGTCAGACTTGCTTATCTCTACATCTCTATTCCATAGCTATAGTAGTCTACTTTAAGAAATAAATTATACTTTATTAGACTGTCTACAAATATCGTTAATTTACTGTGTATTATGTTAGCTCCCAACGTTTTTGCTATTTGTAAAGACTGATTTATCTCACGCTTTTGAAGACTATATCTGCAGAGAATGGATATATAATGAACATGAAATAATAATTTAAGAATCAGAACGTCTTTAATATGAAAGATTTTAAAATAAGAATACATTTATTAGAATCTTCTGCACCCAATACATATTTACAAACTCAGCAAATTGTAAGAAATAATTATTTTTCTTTCTAGGTGGGGAGGAGGGCACTATATATTTTATAGCAAATTAACAACGTTATAGTGCCGTAAGAAATATAATCTGTTGGTACAAAAATTGCAGCGCACTTCATTAATAGTATTAGTTATTTCAAAACTGCTCTGAAATACACATAAAACGGTATGAAAGCTTAGTCTCGAGCCCAAGGAAAGATTTCTTACGAGCAAAGGAAATTATGTCATCGGAAGCCACAATAATCATGAGGATTTATTTTTCCCTATGCGAGCAGCGTGGTACGAAATGTTAAGAAAAGTCTTGCAATTAATTCTTCTCAACTTCTTTTGACCTTTTGAATGCAATTTCTGATTAAACTCAGTTCATGACACTTAAACTCATTTCATCCATTGGTGACTTTGCTATTTTCTCCATTATAAAACTTTACCTTCATTGCATTATGATGGTTTCATTTCTCAACAATCTTGTTTCGGTTAAAATTTAAAAAAAAACTCTTATAATGGCATAGCTTTGTGAACTTATTAGTTTTTATTTTTGATTACAGTAAAACGTCTCATTAACTGACCATTACGTAGCACATCGTAAGCAAATTTTAAGACTCTAAGGGAGCATCTACCTTGCATTTATAAAATTCTGTAAGGGGAAAAAACTATAACATACAGCAAATCGGTTTATGTGGAATCTCCCGAAATTTTGCAATTACATTATAAAACTTTCAAGATCTGTAGTTTTTTCTTAAACAGATATTTTAATCAAACCTGTATTTTTCAATAAGCCATTGAGACCTAGGACGTAACTATAAATAATATAATTTTAAACTAATATAAAAACTAAAATATTTTATAATTGTAAGAAATAATGATTTTCTATTTTTTAATTAATATACAAGCAAGAGCATAAAACTGATAAAGAAAATATTTGAAATTCCGAGTCAGCATCATATTTCGTGGAACTACATTACGATTCAAAGAATAATTTCAAAACAGAAATACGTGTACTCAATAAATTATATAAAATAATACTTTGATTTCAAATTGCGTTAGTATTTAACGTGAAATAGTTAAAATGATAAGTTACAGTTAAAGAGGTTTTCTCCGGACAAACCATTATATTTAGGAAATACATTTGATTTAGTCAAACTATTACTAGGTCATATATTGGAAATGTGCTATAGCAAGAAAAACATTGATACAGATATCGGATATTCAGTAAATCTCGCTCCACTCTCAACTCCCGTTAAACAATAATACTAAACTTCTAGTTACTGTAGCAAAAGTTTCAAAAACATTTTCAGAAATGTATGTGAAATTTTGTTTAACTGAAATCGCAGTAGGCAGTAGGTAAAATGCTTATTTCATTGCATTATTTTAATAACCTTTTAAATAATGCAACTGGTCATTAAATTGCAGTTAGATCTTTTTATTAAAATTGGAATTTTCCTAACAACAACTTTTCCTTCATCGCCAAAAAACTAGAATAGCCTTGACTAACACTTGGCCTTGTTTTGGAAAAAAACTGTAAACTGAAAATGGTTAATATTTCTAGGTCAGTGTTAAAATGTAATACAGAATGTGAGTCAGCAAATAAAACTTCTTCTTTCTTATTAGATTGTCTACTGTGTTGAGTGATACAAAAGAGGGAATACCAATAGTAATCTGAACGTAATCTGCATTAATTTCTTCATAGAAAACAAAGACTAACTGATAAATTGATTATACTTTAACTCAACAATAGTAATGAGATTCTAATATTGCGCATGGAAACATTAATGACGAAATGACTCTTTACCAACCAAATTTTAAGAATTACACTGAAATCCATGAGAAAAGTTTAAACATAGGTAAACACAAACGTAAGCTACTGCTTCTTGACAGCAGTAGACAGTTTCAATTTAAAAACACAAAATTAGGTGTTTTGATCATGAATAATGATCTTCCCATTTCATTGCTTTTTTGTACCTTTCACAGTGGCTGTGAGGAATTCTTGCACCCTTAGAGCCCCAATTTTACCTTTTTTCAATATCATTGTGAATTCTGACAATACCAGCCCCAACTCCAACGTGCTGTCGGTACCTATAATCGAGCAAGATCATTTCTACATGATGTTTGACATCATGTTAGCACCGTTCAAGGTTTTCCTTTCTATTTTATTTGGAATGCAAATTGACCGCATGCATTTCGAACTCCTCACCATTTTAATGATATGCATATGTTAAGTTAAGCAAGAGTTCTGTAAAATATTTCGACTTGGATTTAGCATTAGTTTTACAGTAAACGTTACCTTCTAAGACAAATAATAAAAGCTCTTTCGTTTTGAGTGAAACAAAATATTCTGCGCTGTGGGCTTAGAAAATAATACAGTTAATATTTGTGCATTCAAATGAAGAAGGCGTCAATTAAACAACCGAATTTTGCAATCTAATTCTTAGGTTCTTCAAATCTTTTATTAATTTTGCTTAGATTACAAATTGCTTCTTAGTTACTTATAGGTTTGTTTGTTTGTGTATGATACAACACATTAGAATCAAAGGTTGCTTATAAGCATTTATATGAAAACAAATTGTTATTACATTTATTTTCTGTTTAGTACGCAATCTACAGTATTTTTGCAAACTGGTACTTTCAGCGAGGATTTTATTGTCTTTATATCTCAGTTGTACCTCATTTAATAATTTTTAAACTAATTACTTAGTCCATCAATAGTTTATTTATCGTCACATGGAACGCTCATTATTTTTGGAGGGGATAATCAACGAGAACTTGCAGTGCAAAATATCATCGTCCGGTATGGTGGACTTCAAAATTTCATTTGATTCTAGTAGCACTTTTCTGAACTGAAATTTCATCCTATTCTAGTCTTTTAAAATTAATTCGCATTGTTAAAAGAGCATCTTCTTTCACGAAACGAATACTGACTACATGTGTAATAGTATGAATCTATATTGAGTATATACAGAATTATGAAAAGAAACTGATCAAAAGCACGTTGTTGTTACCCATAATTAATAAATACGAACAAACAAATGAAATGCATTCATGAATAAATACATTCAAATTAAGATTGTGCGTATATTTGTTGCTTTATTAATTTACATCTGAATTTTAAGAATCCAATTTTTGAGGCTCGGGAAACAGTACTTTCAAGTATTTAAGTATCGCAATATAGAGGGCATTGTGAATTACCGCATTATTTTTCATATTTTGAAAACAGAGCCTTTCATATTTTATTAGTGCATGAAGCTAAACAATTTTTTTGGATCATAAAATGTAACCAAACTTTAGATAAACTGGCAGCAAGTTATAGCTAAATTTATAATAAAAACTAAAACGTGAGAAGGACGTAAAATACCTTTTATTTAAAACTAAACAGGAAAAGAAGGCACACTTGGTACTGACAATTCAGCCAACTACTTGTGGTGAGATAATTGAAAGTAGCAGTAAGTCAAATGTATAATTTAAATATATTATGTATGAAATAGGAAAACAAGGAGAATATATGTCAAAAGAACTTAAATACTTTCTCCTTAAAATCTTCTTCACTACTAAGTAGGTTATTTATTACCCAGAGCTTGCAAGCTGATGTTTTTGAAAATGAATCATTCCAAGACCTTTTTTTTACATAAATGCATGGCAGCAGGTTTGTCTGTAAATCTTAGTTTTTGCATTGCAGCAGGCTTTCATCAACTGTCTCACCTTTCGTTCCGTGATAACTATGAACACATGTATTATAACGTTGCACATTGTAACCCTCAACAGCTACTGACTGTATGAAATGACATCCTTTTCTGTAGTGTTTCGGCCAACAGCGATAAGTTACTAGGTCAGTTCAATATTCAAATCTGAAATATGCCACTTGAAATAAGATCTAACGTGGAGCAATTCGCACTGTTTCTCTAAACATCTAATGCAACCAGTCAGTAAAGTCTGAAGACTGGAATGTATGGTTAGAAACATGGTTAGAAGCTTTCTCCCTGCGCAGGGCAACAGTGCATTTCAGTTCAAGACCGGTATTAAATTCAACTCGTTTATAATAATCTTAAAATAAAAATTAACACTAAATAGGTAGAGTAAATGTAGGGACCAGATGAGTACATTGCATTAATCATTATGTAAAGAGTCGTTTAATGTAAAATAATGGAATGACACAATTTTTCTTTAGATATGTTTAATTCTTGTTATTGCTGTTTTTGTTAAGGAGAGAAATTTAAAATATGTTTTTCAATTCATTGTTAATGAAATATATGCACTTCGGTTGATTAATGATATACTATATAAATACATTTATTATCAATGAAATGTTAATGATTACATTTCATCTCAACACAGCATACTAACCTGCATAATTAAATCAATAAATGAGGACAATGTTTTAATAGCTGAATATTGTCAATGTGTTCTATTTATTTTTCTACGAAAATTCCTTTCACTTATCAAGATAATTTCATTATCAAGCAAGGCTTTCTTTTAACAGTAAAAAATGCTTTTGAAATACAAAATGTGCTCATGAAGTAAAGATTTATAATATTTGGATTTGGTTAGAAATGTTTATGGGGTTACCAATATATATTTCAATTATATAGTAAGCATTTGGATTCCTTTGCGAATAAAATAATCCAAAGAATGGGACCCAGAACAAAAGATTAGAGATTTAGATTTACTGCGGACATGACACATTTGGCAATGGTCCATTTACTGTATAAAGAACTTCATTTTAACCCAGGTCTGTACACTTTGGTTTCAGATATTTTTTGTTACTTGAACACCGGTTACATACTTCGCTACAAAACGCATTTATGTGGAAATTTAGGATGCACTGAAGTATTTATTTTAGACTTTTTGTTTTGTCTCAGATAAAACTGGTTTTCATTTTACTGTCTACTTCTGCTTTCAAAATAAAATAACCGAAAGAAATTGTCTCGCAAACAAGTAGTACATTTCACGAGAAGCACTGAATGCAGGAACACATCCATAGAATGTAAATGAATAATTCAAAAAATATTTTTTTCCACGGAAATCTTAATCGTTTCTTGCTGATTTAAAATTCGTTTGATTCAGTTAACTTTCACACTGCTAAATATGGAGCCAAGAATGGATAAATATTGAAAATACATGTGATTAAATTTAAAACAATTCTCAAGCATTTAATTTGTATGTTCTATATTTTAAAAAATCCAGCAATTTATGTCTGGTGCTTTACCTCAACAAAACTTCTATCTCACCTTATGTTCACGCATTATACAATTTTAACGAAATTTTAGAGGTTCAAAATATTCATATATACTTCATAATTACTTTTTGTCTTAGTGAATTCGTAAAGTACACTAAGATTAGTTTTTATGTTGAGATAAAATGCGTTTCAAAGTAAATATTTATCGCTTAAATTAAAACACCACTTACTTTCTGAAAATTACATTCCATCTTTGCGCTTTATTCCCACGCATTAAATGAAAAGCCAGGACTACTCATATTATTTTCTTACATAAAGAAAGGAAACTTCGAAGTTTTCAGCAACTTTTAATGTGGTATTCCTGTTTCTTATAATGGATCCTTATCTCATATACTTCCAGAAATTTTGCCTAAGTGTATTTACAAAAGATGAAATATATACTCAGTTCCTTCAAAGCAAATCTTGAGGTGCGAAAAAAATAAGGAAAACAACAAAGGCTTTCTCGCAGACAGTCACATGATCTGGAAGTCTTTTCCTTAAATGATGGAATGCATGGAAACTTTCCATTCAATGTATCATTTTTTATTTCGTAATCCCAATGCGAATAAGAAGAGCATAAAAAAAGAATTCTGGGAGATCCGTTTGACTTATTACAATGTGGTAGTGTATTCAAAACCTCTCTTAGAAATCTACGATGCAGGACTTTTATCTTATTTTAGATTGTCACGCAGGAGTAGATAACCGATAAAGTAAAATAAAGAAATGGAGGGTAGAAAGAACCGCTAAAAAGCAAAAGAAACAGCACAGGAAAAAAGTATGTTCTTTGCAGTCTTTGTTTGATTTCGGAAATGTTCTTCTTTACCTCGAGAAAAGAAGAATGAAAGAAAAAAGTGGAAAAGTTTTCTTGATTTCATTCCTAATGCGATAAAACAGAGAAAGGTGATAAAATGGAAAGATAAAGCTAGGAAGATGTTAATGTGATTTAGAATACATTGGTGTGCAAATTAAAAGAGACAAACCACTGATTACAAAATCGTTTTATCGATTGACAGTAAAGATAAAATAAGACAAATTTTATAAAATTTAAGAAAAAAGGAAAGCAAAGAAAATCTTACAACAATGCCTTTTGCTGCTGTGGGAACTAAAGTGCTCTCTTTTGATATTAAGCACTCTACTCATAATAATGTAAATAAAATATATTACATAGATTAGAATTAAATTTACAGAATGTTTTCGTGATCTAAAGTATTTGGATGCTAAGAAATAAAATAATTGCAATAAAAGGCTTTCGAGTTAATTTTATATTATGCTGTGCCGTGTTTCTAAATAATCCTCACTTGTCTACTTTATTTTTGTCGTCGCTTATCCTCTGGGTCTCTTCATATAAGGTCTACGAATTAGTTATCTTCAAGAATAAAGTGTGCTGTCAATTGCCAGGGACATAAGCACTTTTAGGGGACAGTTTTGGGGACTAAATTAAAGATCACGTGTCACTTTCCAATTTTTCAAAGGGACTTTCGGTTAGATGGATTTTCGAACATTGTCATACCGCAGAGGCACAGCATATTTACAAAAGCTCATGTCTTCATCAGCATTGAAACATGGACCCAAACATATGGCTGCCAACACTGATATCAATTGACCAGGGTCAAATATCTTTCCAGCAGCGCCTATGAATGAGGAAGCACACAAACACGCTGAGCAGCGCATACCACCAGGTGACGTTGCTGATCACATTTTGCGATAATTACCGTCATTTGTAGAACAGGAAAGTTGAAACTTAGAACAGTACATCGTATGATACTGACGTTTTGTATAATATGCTTTTGACGTGGTTTATGCCTTGTGTCTCTTTCTCTAATAGAATAAATGCTTAACTGTGGATGCATCTTTAAAATAAGTTTAATTTAATCTGCAAAACCGTAGCCCCTTGTTTTGAATAGCCCTTTTTTTTGTTTATTTATCGTTGCTTTAGCACTTCAGGTCTGCGGCATGCTTTTTTTCAGTTGCAATGAATCTGTTTATTTGCAATCCAACTTCATGAAACCTTACAGCCACATTAGGTTTAAATATCAGTATCAGTGTGAAAGAAAAAGTATCTAAAGTCAGTGGTACTGTTGTCTTTGACATAAGATACTTTGACTTAGAAGGAACTTATGGAGCGAATATCCAATCTTTGGAACCTTGGTCACCTCTGCGTTCTGCTAACTGCCCTGTCTTTTTGATAATGCTTCCAAGCTCCGTTTTACGAAGCGATGACATAGATTAAGTTTCCTAGCAACAATGCCTTCTCTTATATGATTTAAACACTCCTGACTTACTCCAGTGAATTTTATCTTTTACTGAAAATTTCTGCAGCATTACATTTTACACGCATTCCCGAAACTCATAATTCTAACCTTCCCATTATGAAAATTATAAAATTAAGAAAGAGTATTTTTTAGCAATTTCAATCAATTTTCTCACACATAATTCATAATCAAAACTGTTTTTTGGATATTATTTTATAAATTTTCTTGAAATTTTAGCATTTAATGTTACCCGATTTCTTACATATCTAGAAACATCAGCATTTAATCATAATAAACTAGAGTATTTGTGGATAATTATAATGCACATACGAATGTGCATATTATTTAAATAATAAATAACAAGTTATTAAGTGATTTCCATCATTTAACTATAATTTTAACTATATCTAGCATTTCTTCACTAAAATATCATTTAAAGTTTGCCTTATCATGTACTTCTATCACAATAAATGCTGTTTAGACAATTTAAATATATTTATTCTTGAAGATTTTTCAGTTTTTGAAACCGATACATGCCATGTTGTCTTACATGCGGATCTTTACTTCCTGTGTAAGTCATCTTCGAAAATGTAGGGTCGTTTTATGCGCTTTTATTCGGTTGCAGAGTCATTAGGTATTTTTGAAGCAGGAGATGAGAAAAAGGAGCAACGACTTCACCGGAATCGAATCACGGACCTCTCAGATACGCGTCGAGTGTGCTGACCACTACACCACGAATGCATGCGAAGAAGGCGGAAGAAATACCTTATACAGTAGATTATGCTTTTAGAGAATCATTAAAAGCAATATAAGTAGAAATGTAGTAAATGCATAAAATTTCAAAGGTTTACACGAAAGTGGAAATTACTTCAACGATTTGCATTTGCATGTTGAGTGGATAATAAACTACATATGCTCTTAAATTATGTCCATCATACATTATGCTTTATAACTTACTTCTTGTAGAAGATGATTATTTATTCTCTAGTTGTTCTGTCTATGAAGTCAGTTATATTGCACCGTGGGCGGCGTCGAGGCAATGTTTTTCATAGGGGTCTTCCTGGGGGCATACATTAATTTGCTACATTGCAGCATGATGGCGGAGAAGATGTGGTCTAGTCCAAGTTATTCCAGGGCAGTTTCTGCAGACAATGTAGGTTCTTTTTTTTTCTCTGGAAAGATTTTCATCCTTCTGAAATGTTTAGTTCTAAGTCTTGTCTAGTGCCGAGCAGAAGATGGTATTACTATGGTATGTTAAATTTTTGTCAACAGTTCTTTGCTGTTCATTCGTAATTAGTATAAATGCACACGGTTTTAATCTATCGCGATAGATCCTGAAGCTTTAACAGTTGTGGCTACTTTATCTCGCAGTTAAATTTTACATTGTAATTAATATACTTTAGGAAATATAATTAAATACGTTAAATGCATTTATTCATAGAATAAATTCGTTAGGATAGTCATTAACACATTTATTTGCAAGTTTCATTCTTTGTGAACGGGTATCATTCGATCATACATTCATGAAAGATTTTATATGAATAATTGATTTTCCTGAACAAGTATTTTTCGGTCAGCATTAAAAGTTTGATAAATTATTAAATTCCACGTCGTATCATTATTAATTTGGTTACTTTCGAGATGTTATCTTTCATGTTTATGTATTACTTTCTTAAATTTAATGACAGTTTCCCTTGATATGCTAATTTATTCCTGAATTAGTTTCGTTTATACTCAAGGTGCCTTATTTATTAATCTCTCTCTGCTCTCGCATTGTAGTAAATTTTTCCTCTGCCAATTGTTCTTTCGTTTAATTTCATGTGATATTAAAATTAAGTTTCCGATTGTCTTTTTAGACAGCTAAGCAGAGTATAGCATGTGTATATTAAATTATGCTTTGAATTAACAGCAGAAGAAGCTGGCAATATTGTCACAGGTTTTTTCGATGATACTTCGCTCATATTAATTAGTTCAACTACTCGCTGCTTATCATTTTGCAGAAACTATTTTGCGTCGTTAACAACTTAACATAGCTTAGATATCAGAGCACCTTGTCGTAGATAAATATACCTTGGATACTCAGGTCTTTACGATGTCCAGAAGGAATTTTCAATCTGATACCATTCGCTATGAACATTTTAAGTAAGAATAATAGCTATGCTATAAAAATATGTGTGCGTCTCTATGTTTGTTTGTTTGTGCACTATCTCCTCCAGAACAGCGGGGAGTTGCGTTTCGAGAGAGGTGACTCCCGGATTCCAAAAATTCGGGGAAAGCCATTTCGACCATTTTTCATCTTCGTACGACTTCAGCCGAGGTATTAATTAAAAACTCAGAAAACGCTAATTTTCGAGTGGCAACAGTCTGGCATGCTGAAGATATAATAAAAATCTGCTTTATCTCGAAAAATATTGCCATTTAAGTTTTATAAAATATGTAATAAAATTAGAATTGCCAAACTTTAAATATATTATTATTATTATATAAGATCATGTTCTGACACTGAAGAAAGGACGCGATTCCATGTGACGTCATTGTATATCGAAAATTTTTCGTTAGTGTCAATATTTTAAATAAACAGCTGCTGTTGACAACTTTTTTGTTTCAGATTAAGATAACTGACAAGGTATGTTATTTTCACATTACTTCTTTTATTGATATTGATGAAAATTTTTTATATTATATTTATTTTAAAACATGATGTCATACGTATACGTATTAACCTCAAGTATCCAAACGTTTAATTTCCTGGTTTGGCAATAAAAAAAATAATTAGGAATTAGATGTTGCTTGGAAAGAATAAACTGACTTCATTCATATTGAACTATTTTTATGCACACTCTTTTCAGGTGCGCAAAGAACTCATAAATTTTGCTTTGTTCGCAGCTACCAACTTTGTATACAGTACGTTAAATTAATAGTTCATTTTATTTTCAGTTTCTGAGTACATGGAACTTATAAATACAGCTTTGACCATAGCCTGCTCATCTGGCGGGCTTAACCCCCAGTTTATTCTTAATTATCGTATCTGTTATGAATAATTTCACTATAAATTGAGCAAGAAATATTAGGTAATTTGTATTTGGTGTACATTTACTAAAACAGTCAATCTATTTCGAGGGCAGCTACATGGTCCCTCCTTATCAGGAGAATAAAATATCTAGATATTTTGTTCAAATACAAGGTTCCTTCAGCGATTTTGATTGTCACATTGGCATGTTTCTCTTCTATTCTATTAGGTAATTTTCATCTTTTTATACAAATATTTTATTACTTTATCCTGCCTAAATAAGACTTCACGTCTCATCATGCAGTTTAAATTTAACATATTATTCTCCAGTAGTTATCTTTTTTAGCTATTAGGAATTTTAAGATCTATGCAATAATTAGGGACTACGTTGATTAAGGTAAATCAAGTCTGGAATTACAGCATGCTTATAAAATTCTTCGCATTTGAAATGGCAGTCAAAGGCCATTTAGCATATAATTTTTACAAGGACAAAGCCGTCACATGAACTAAAAGAGGAACCTGAAAAAAAGGCGATAAGCTAAAACAGTCTGAGAAGATATTGTTTACAATATGTATTCCTGAAATTTCTTTTTTAATCATTTATCAACACTTTTAGCAAAATAGAATAAACAAGGTTTCGGTAGCTGTGAATATTTTTAACTTACTAGTGTTAGAAAAGTACGTTAGTTACCTTTATTATTTGCTAGTTATCTTTGACATAGTTAACTGTTATTTACCTTTAGTATGTTAATTATCTTATCTGTCTTATCTTTAGTATCTTAGTTATCTTATCTAGAACATAAATTACCTTATCTGGTTTATTTGCATTTAGTACGTTAGTTATCTTTTGTGCTACTTTCCCTTAGCAGGTTAATTACCTTATCTGTTATTTATCTTTGGTACATTAGTTATCTTATTTGCTAGCTATCCTTAGTACGCCAGTTATCTTATTTGTTATTTATCTCTAGTATGTTAGTTATCTTATCTGTTACATCTCCTTCTCAAGAAATCTTCTCTCTTTGCTCATAGACTAACTTCTGCTTTTGGCATTTGATATTCTGTGTCTCGGCTCTTTGTTTCATAGGAACTTTCATGCATGCACTTTACAACAACGGTGCTTTACGTGCTTAGACCTCATAATTTTTACAGTTAGCAAAGTAACGAAAGCAAATCTAAAATAACCGTTTATTATCTCATACAGAGGACAAAATATTCTCTAATAAGTATTCTCTAGTGACAATATACTCTGGTAAACAAAATATTCTAGTAAGTACAAGCTTTCATCAAAATTGCTATTTTTTAATGCCTACAACCATATGCATTAGTTCTGTTAATTAGTTGAATTATTAGCCGCTTTTTCTTTTGTCTAAAGAAAGAAATTTTGTGCCTTCTCAAGCAAAACGTATTACCGAATCTGAAGCTAACACATCAGCGTGATCACATATCTCATTTTGATATTATAATTGCAAGAAGCGTTGATTAAGCTCATAATAAATGAACTGATTAATATTATTAATATAAAAATATATTTTAATGCTGAAATTCTAATTTATGCTAATCTTCTGTCTGCCTCGAGCATTTTTCGTATTTAATTGTTTCGCTTTTCTCATCATCTATACTTAATAATTAACTAGATCATTAACGTTATAAAAAATTCGATTTCGATGCTTTTGACGGATTAAAATATTTTTATTTTATACAGGAAAATACTTCTGTAATTTATGAAACGTATATAATACTTATGTTTTCTTGAATTGTAATAATAACGCGAGACATTTCACGTAATAAACTGGAAATGAAATTAAAGAAAGTTTCTGTTTTCAGACATACAGCTTTTGCAACACACTAACTGAACATTTTGTTTAAAATTAAATGCCTTGAGATAAGGTAAAATGTTCATTTAAAGCGACAGCGACATTTTATTAGAAAGCTAGCAAGACATTTCTGAGTGGTTCAATGCTTTTTTCGCCTCTCACTGTACTTTTCGGAAAAAAATACCTCTCAGATATATTATCACTGTTGATTTACGTGAAAGGGAAGATGCTTAAATGACTAAATGTCAGTTCAGGGGAAACTAAGCCCATTAACACAGGAAGAAATGAAATCTGTCATACAAGTTCTCGAGATTCATTTGGCAAGAAAGCCGTTTGGAGAGCTAGATTAATCCTGAAAGGAAGAAAGTACCGTCACGCAGCACCCCTACGAAAGGCATGTCATGCTTTCTATCAAACACAAGCGGACAACAGTGCGAAAATAAAATGAAAAAGCAATTCGTGATATGTTGTAAATGGTGTCCGTTAAACTAGCACAAAATCTGTGTGAAGGATGGGAAATAATAACAAAATAATTTTAAGGTTAGTATTGGATTTACTTTCCTATCCTAAAACTAGTGAAACATACGAAGTCGTTGTGAAGATTAATGATTAATATACAAATTATAAAACTATAACCAATTTATGACTTTAAATTAACGTTTGCATAATCGGGATTTTTTATTCTCTGAGCATTAAAAAAAGGGAAAAGATAGTTTTAATTGATAACTTTTATCTTTATAATTCGCATAATATTGGTAAAATAAACGAATTAACAGCGCTATGAAGCCGGTAGTTTCTTAAACGTTTTGGTTTGTGCAATTATCGCAAAGACGATTGAAAATGCTGGGGTAAGATGACTTATTATTTTTTTCGAGTCACGTAATCTTAGCAAAAGTAACGCAAGGTTGATACACTTTTGTATGCCTAAAATTATGCAGATATATTTGGAGACATACTCTCTGAACACCAGACGTGCATTTAGCATTGTCATTGTGGACTGATAAAATGTGTATGAAGCCATTATTCAATTCAACCCGAAGAAGTTTCACTATTCTGTTTATAAAGTTTTATTTTAGCTGGTACCATTGTTTTCAAAATAATTCTCTTCTACATTTTCTATTTTTTCTGCTTGTTTTCACCGAAATGGAAATTAACTTGAGTTTCAACAAATTTGCAGTTTAGAGAGATATACTGAGTTGACCTGTGAAATGTGTGAAAATAACTGATTTTCTAGAGAATTCTCAAATAGTGGTGGCTAATATTTATTTTTACTTCATAGGGTACATTTATTTATTACACAGTTTTAATAAAATTTTTATTTCCGCTTTATCTTGTCTGTGTTATTGATGTTTAGTTAGATTTCGGTTTTCTGTTTTATTTTCTGAAAACGGTAGTTTGTGGCAACAAGGAACAGATTAGAAAGCAAATCATCCTTAAATATTTTAAACAAGTTTAGAATCATCTAATATACTGGGCACTATTTCTTACGCAGTTATTGAGGTTCAAATTTAAAGCGTTTACTATTGAATATAATTAAGTACTTTGCAAGAATAAACAAACATTGCTTTACTACTCCATCCTTATTTTATTGATGACTTAGTACTCACTTTATTTTTTAATTGATAGAACAACCATTATTGCTAAAGTCAATAATCTACAGTATAAACTCAGATAATTATACTGCAGTTAAACCCATTAACCTTAGTGTTTTGACCCTACTCTTTAACAATTAACGAAGTATGTGCTAGACTGTGATGAAATTCTAACTTGTGTTTTACAGTTTCTGTCGCATTCGGGTCCAATGAACAAACTCTTACTAATACTGTTCTACCTACATCAACTGACATGCCTTGTACCTTGTGTTTAATTAAGAGGAAAGTGAACATATTGCTTAATTTAATTGTTTTCATTTATTATTCAATTCTTTAACTAACAAATGAAAACAATTATATATTAACAAAGTCTCAAATGTAAATATTCATTTAAAATAATTGTTTCATCATGTCATGTAACATACGGTAACTAAGGTTCAGTTCATAAGGTGTCTTCATTATGGTACCATGTCATAGTGATGTATTCATCTTTTTTTCAAATCAAACATTATTCAAAATACCTTCATAAGAGAGCTTCGGTAAAATATATTCACAATCTTATTCAGATCAGGATCTAATTTGCGAAAAAGAAAATATGAAAAAGTCATAAAGGTGCTGATATTTTTATACCGCAGCTCTTATGCAAATTAGATATTCGTTTGCTTTGCTAAGCAGAGTAGCAAATTAGAATGCTGGTTGCGTAGCAGTGCCCAGCATACGGACTATATCTTTATAAAGGTTTTTTTGTAAGTCAAAAAGCGATAAGGATGAATGAATCTGTATGCCTAATCACCTTTGTGAAAATTTCTCTTATTTCAACCAGCGATCGGTTAACATAAACATACTTGCATCTTCAGGATGTGCGACATTATGAAGCGATTGCTGTACTCAGAGACAACATAGATGGTTTTTCGAAATGTCTTTCCTCAAACAAGTTAATAATTTAATTTTTCGTTAATGTAATTACTTAATTTGATATCTGATGGAAGAAAATATCTCTTCCTTAATTATCTATTAATTTATTTTTAAAAATAAATAAAATGATATTAATATAGGCTGGTTAGAGAAAACTAAGAAAGGATTTCGAAAGAGGATTTAAGATTTTCCTAGATTCCAGAACCTTATTTAATCAGTCGAAAAATTATTGATTCAGAGAATGGCTATTTTGCACTTAAAAGCAGTCAAATAATTTAATAACTTAAGGACGGAAAATAAGTAAAAAATTTTATTTTTATACATTTTCTGCTATAAATCCATTTTTAGAGCAAGGTTTCAAAGTATTCTAGAATAAATTAGTGAACAAAAAATTAATAACAACGATATTGCGTTCAGTGACCCAGTTCAGGATATTTTGAGATTTTTATTATTCAAAAATAGGGGCATCAGTTCCGAATCCAAGACCTTACAAAGAATATGCCACTTGACCTAAACGTAATGAATCTGCAATATGTTAGAGTCGTAATCTGTCTAGGACTGAAGTACGAAGCATGAAACTTTCAGGAATAGAAGCGATGAACATAGATATGTAATTCAAAACCTTCAATTAAATCTTCTGAATTGTTGCAGTGTCCAAGAACAGTATAATTTCAAATTTTAAATATTTTAAACCAACTATATAATATATTCTACACTTCCTTATCTCCTATTAGTTTAGTTCAAACCAAAAATGTAAGCGATTAGATTAAATACTAAATCTAAACTAAATTATGAAACTCTAACTGTGGTAATTCCTTTGTTATTCGGAGAAAAAATGCTTAAATTAAATTAATTTTCTGGAAATCTTTGAAAGGAATGCGAAAAGGAATGCTATAAGCGCACATTTTTTATTCATTTAAATTTTGTTCCCTAAGCGTTGTTCGCTACAACTTTTCTCGCAGAACTGTTATATTAAAAAGATACAATCTAGTATGGTGCAGTTCATAAGGGTGCTTTACTAATCAAAATGGGTAGCGTAATATATAGAGTTAAATCGTCAGCAAGAAGCACTATGGTATTGTAAGTAAAAATATGTTTTAGTCTCCTACATTTGACCTTGGAGGGTTGTTTGAAGGAAAACAGTATGAATAAAGATGCGGTTTATAGGTTTAGTTTATGGGTCCTGATTAGAATAAGAATCGATATTAATATTCCATAAAGCTCTGCTAATATTACTCGCACGAAAATTATATTACTTTCAAAAGGAAATCGTGCCATAATAACAGCGTTCTTACGATCAATATAAACTGTTTACGGATGTCAGTTATTAACACTCTGGCATATCATAAATAATTTACTTTCTTGATATAAATTTTCTAACTTACTCTTCAGGTAGAAAAAGCAGCAAACGTTTCATGTTTTAGTTATTAGAATAGCGTCAAGCTTCTTACCTGCAAATAAAAAAGTCATTAGATTTCCAAATGTATCCAATTAAATAGATGTAAATATAATAAATATTAAATTAAGGTAAAAAATCAGAAAGCAAATTTAGACAAAGGTTCCTCTAAAGGGAATGTTACCAAACAAATACGAAATCATTGAATTATTCTGTCTGCGATTAGTTTTGCATTGGAGTTTTTTCGCTTTCCCGAAAACAGTAGCAATAAAATACTTTAACCCGTAGTTTTATTGCATTAAGTCCAATATCACCAGAATGAACCTCTCAGCCAACAACTAATGCTGTATTTCACTAACTTAGATTAGCATTTTATTGTTGTTGTTACTAATCTCGCTTGTCTGATGTAATCAAATCAAGCTCACGAATTACTACCTTGGCGAAAAGGTTGCGCCTAACTTTGGCCAGAACCTTTAGCACCATACAGGTAACAGACCGACTTATGCACAGTGAGCCCAAGTTCTGAAGAAATGCCCCCGGGGGGCAGTTACGAGGATCTCCTACTCTAAATTTCCCTCCCATCAACCCCTCGAGAGGACTTTCGGCCCGCCGCATATTTTGATTCTCCCATACTACACAGACACTTTACATTTACAAACATGCATGCCTTTTCCAGGATTCGAAACCGGGTCAGCGTCCCTAATTATTTCCCTATCTGGGCGAATTCTTTGCGGACTAAAAAGCCAAGGACTTGTTTTTAAAACATACAAATCGCAATCATATGTTTTCGTAAATATTCATACCTTCAACCTGGAGAAATTTAAATACAAATTTTGTTTCAGCTTAGCTAAGAACGTATTAGACACTGGTATATGTTTCACTTACCCTTACTATTTAATGTGTGTTTTATAAGATTTCAGGACATTTTATATATGGTTGTTTTCTCGTCAATCCTTATTAGAATTCATTACGAAGCAGAAAAATGCTTTTAGGGGAACAGCAGTATGTTTCACGCATAATGTATATCAGGTATATGCATGTACATTAAAAATGCTTTTAGGTGAACTGCAGTACGTTCACATATCCTAGTGAGATTTCAGAACTTTAATTTACGTTTTGTTTGCGTTACTATTTCATAGACACACAGCTTTCAAACTATTCAGTGCCTCTTTTTCTCTAACAAAATAAAACTAAAGTAATGATTTTTTACAGTCTGTGCAAAGACAATTAGACACTAAAATGAATACAAAAATATGCTTTTTCTTCCATTCAGAATAAAATTCTTTTAAAAATAGCAAATAAGTATGTGATACTTTAATATCCGTTAATTAAGCTATTCCTTGTCATGGCTTTCAAATAAAAAGTCTTTTATGAGAGCAAATTATTTCTTCGTTTCTTTGGCAGATTAGTGTTATAATTTTTAAAAGTGCTTTCACAAACTCCACGTTCCTAAAAGTGCGCTATCATACTGCACACATCGTTGGAATTTTCATGCTATAGGTCGTGCGGAAACCCAAGTAATCTTGTATATTTCATATAACACGTATTGCTCAGAAGTGGAAGGGGTAAAAAATTACTTTTTCTCTCTTGCTTGTGACTGTTGTGGACAGAATGTAGCATTAGCCCCGGTCTTGGACAAATGGCTATCATCAAGTTTGATGTGAGAAAAGATCTCAAACTTTTCATGAGGCTTCGTAGACATAAGGAGTAGTATGGTTACTAACTATAGGCAAGCGAGATGTGCTTTCATATCTCGCTGTAGTCCAGACTCAATCCTCATAGCTCCCCACTGCCATCCCAGCTGTTCGAAGGCGGAAACATATCAAACCTATAACTTTCTTTGGCTTGGTTTATTTAATTACGGCCAAGTGCTGAAGGGAGGATGCTTTCGTGAAGGATTTTCTAACATCATCTTCTTTGAAGGAGGGGTTAAGGAGCGTCTAACTAGCCAGACGTATTATATCACTAAGAGTTTACTTCGTTACTTAACTTAAAGTTTAATTAAGTAGCCAATCCACTTGTTCAAACATTTCATTCATCCATAATCAAAATTAAATGCTGTGATATTTCCATGGAACTATACAACAATGATTTACATTTAAAAAGTGATATATTTTAGTCATGTACGTCATACACCAAGTGTAAGCATACAAATGTTTGCTTCAGGTAGATTTCTGCCACCAAATATTTCGCAATAGCAATTTTGTAATAAAATTACTTGTCGCTAATAGCATAAATACAAAGAGGTTTTATCAAATACAATCCTTCTAGTTATTAGATTAAGTTTATCTTCTAAAATATTGTTGAATTAATAAATAACTAGCTAACGGATAAAACGAATAAAAATGTACAACATTTACATGATTGTCTGAATCATCCGAACATCCGCTAATAACACGAAGAATCAACCTGTTATTAACCAAGCCCGTTACTAATTTTCAGAGATATCGGTAATTATTTTCAGATATGTAGTACAGGTGGAGTTATGATACTCTTCAAAGTCTTTTAATTGCTTTTCTCTAGTATTTAATAACTTAATTTTATGATGTCTTACATATCATCATCTCGCATTTTCCTGAACTACTTTGCTTCCGTCTCTTTCATTCCAGAACAATTTCTTTTATTAATTCTCTTCAATCTTTGAGATAATGAAACGTTAAGACTTCAAAGTATAAACCCTTAATTGTGGCATTTACATGCAAAACGCATTTTCATTATAAGTATGTTATTTTCTTTGTTGCAAAAGTCTAGTTTGGTATTAGCGTAAAATCAATTTATACTCTTCTTGAGTCATGTTTTTCCTGTTTTCTCTTGGTCAGTTAGTTTTTGTCTTGCTTTTGTGACTGGAGTGCTAAATTTTACCGAAATAAACCTTAATATTTCTTAGTTAGTTTGTAAGGGTTTATTTTAACTTTCTAGTAGTTATTTTTATTTTTGAACAGGCCTTTCTTTTACTTTCTCGTTTCCTACCCGCAATTCCCTGGCAGAATGAATTTTTAGGATTACGTTTTAGATAAATGAGTTAGAAACAAGTATTTAAGCTAAAGTCTAGGTCGCTTCACTAGAAGAGCTTAGAAGTGTGTGTTGCTTTGTTTCCACTTTGTTGCTGCTTATCTAATCTTATTACTGTTCGGCCGTATATTTATGTGCTTGCTACTATTTGCCGCTTATATTAAATAAAGGCCAACTCTGTTAGTAAATTCTGTACAGCTTCGGCTGGATTTATTTTGGTTAGTATTAAATTAGTTCTTTTTTTGTCTTAAGCCCAAGTGGAGGATTATTGTAAGCCTGACAAGGAGCCATGTGTTTGATTATTTTGCGTTGGTCTAAAGCAGTGTTTCCCAATCTTTTTATAACCGCGGACCGGTCAACGTTTGATAATTTTACCGCGGCCCGCGGGGGGTGGACGTTGATTGTTTATACTTTAGATTATTTTGATTTATTAGTTTTAATTTAATTGTATTTAAACATGCCTTCAAAATAAAATACAGTTACACCAAAAAATAAATATAAAGTGATTTAACATTTTAACTTACTAGAACGTTAAATGAATGAGAACCATGAGCTTGTTTCTTTGCAATAAGACGGTTCCAACTGCGGATAATCGGAGACAATGACACCCGAAGTGTGTTGCTTATGTCCAGTTTATTACGTTGCTTTCTTTTGGTTGCTGTTTCTGAAGAAAACCAAGCTTCAGGCAGATAGGTTGTCGGAAATGGCAATAGGGATTTAAGTGCTGTGGTGGCAATCTCAGGGTATTCTGCCATGACTAATTCAGAACACCGGCAGAATTGTTGTCTCGAAAGTAGTTTTAAGGCCGCCATCATTTGGAATCTTCAGCAGTTGATCTTCTTGCACAAACATGCTAGATTCGCCTGATTTGTTGACAAATGTGTCGCAGATCTCTCCTTGACCAGTTCGTGGGTCATTTGTAGTTGGGAAATAGCGCTAAAACTCTTTTAAAAGCAAAGACAAGTGATCGTGCCCCAGCTGGGAGAATGAATGTTCAGGCCTAGCCTCTCCTAAAATCCCCGCTAATGTCTGAAACGTGTCGAAAAGGCCTCTGTTCATGCGCCGCCCCCACAACTCCATTTTGGCTTTAAATGCAGCTACTTTGTCTGCCAACTTGAAACAACTGTCATTTTCCCCTGAAGGCCCACATTGAGTTAATTCAGCAGGTTGAATATGTCACACATATAAGCAAGCCAGTTTAGTCACCCATACCTTGTCACGGAAATGTGCTGCCAGCGGTGACTTCTTTTCTAAGAGAAATCTTTGCTATTGCTCTGCCAATTCAAATACTTTGAGTAGTGATTTTCCTCTGGATAACCATCTTGTTTCTGTGTATAACAGAAGGCATCTGTACTCTGCGTCCATCTCATTACAAAGCTGCTGAAACAGGCGCGAGTTAAGGGCGTGTGCTTTGATGTTGTTAATAAATAACTTTAACGACATCAATCCGAAACGCTGTTAAATTCCGGTGACATTTTTTGCTAGCACTTCCTGTGAATGAGACAATGTGTAGATTCACTCTTAGATGCAGCTTCCTTAATCGGAGCAGTTAAACCAGACAGTCGTTCGGTGATGGCAGCAGCTCCGTCTGTGCACATGCGTACACAAAAGGACCATTTTAGTTGTCCTGATATAGAACCATCTATTGACATGAACAGTTCTGCTCGTGTGGTGTTAGCTGGTGAAGATAGTGCACATAACAAATCCTCATGCACATCCTCCTGATATAGATATCGCACATAAACAAGTAGTATTGCCTTGCTGTCGATATCTGTAGATTCGTCAAGCTGGTGTGCGTACCACGGTGATGCATTAATCCTCTCCAACAATTACGTCTCAATGTCTTCGGCTATTTCATCAATGCGCCTAGTTGCAGTGGTAGCCGACAAAGGCACATGTGCTATCGTTTTCACAGCAGCCTCTCCTAGAAGTTCACGACAAATGTCATTAGTTGCGGGCAAAATTAATTCTTCACCGATAGTGAATGGCCTTTTAGCCTTAGTGATCCCGTTTTCTTCTTTCAAAATACTCCTGAGATTTGTCTTTTAATCCAAGGTACTTGGCGTTCAAGTGGCGAAGCAATTTAGAAGATTCCATTGTGCCATTAGAGAGCTCGTGGCCGCAAACTATGCAGGGCAATTTTGGTTTGTGAGAATCACCTGTCCCGATAAACCCATATTTCAAGTAGGGCTCATGGTATTGTCTGTTAAAAGTTACATGTTTCTTTGATGTTGAAGGCTCTTCTTTTGTCTCTTCAGTGAGCCTTTTCTTTATCCCAAGGAAACTTTCTAACGACTTCTGTTTCGTACTCATTTTTGATAATTTGGCGGTTACATTTGAGCAAACACAATACACACGTACACCAAGCACTGTTAAACATCAGAAAGTACCGGTGAACAGAGAGAAGAGCGATAAACACCTTCTCTTTACCTAAGCTACAATTCTTGAGCGATGCGAACTATTCATTTCAGAAAATCCACTCATTTTAATTACATAGCAAACTAAATCATTTTAAACAAAACCGCACAAAACAGTAGAGAGCAATCATGGTCACGTGGTCTTTTGGCGACTAAATGGCGGAAGAGTCAGCTTCTCTTTATAGAAGCCTTACTATGCTCTCGCTGTGTATGACGTCACGGTCGAGAGAGAAGATAAGGAAGTTCATTAGTTTCAATGTAAATTTCGCACCGCGTTTTCGTATTTTACGTATGATATTTAAAGTTATGGTGATTGATTTTTTTTTATTAAAACTAATTCAAAGAGAAAATAGTTGCAGTGCTTTTCTTTTCTTTACTTTATAAAACACTAAAAAATTACGTCCCTACCTTCGGGGGACCCCTTTTTTTAAATAAATAAAATTTTAATGAAACACACGTTTTTAATTTGGGGGTATAAACCTAGGAATTTAAATTCAGTTTCTATGAAATGGGCGGCCCGCGGCCCGGTACCATTTGATCCACGGACCGGTACCGGTCCGCAAACCGGGGGTTGGGGACCATTGATCTAAAGGGTAAATTTAGCACTTCCTTGAATTTGTCTTTTGCTTGTAAGAACTTACAAGAAATCTGCAATAAGTCGCTACACAGTTCTTAAGCATTTTAGCGCTTAAGGACTTTAAATTTAGCTAGGATATTGCAAGTTTGTTAATTATTTATGGGTTATCGATGATCAAGGGCTGATGCATTTCCGGCGGCTCATACTAAGAGAACATCAACAATTAAAAATAGTTTTCATGCCTCATTTTTTGCTTACATCGATGAAAAGTATAAATTAATGGGGGATATCATGTTTCAAGACCGACAGAGGGTGTTGCACGCTGTTCATCAGAACAATTTTGTGAAACAAAACGCAGACGGGGCCGCTATGACAACGTAAAACGTATAAAGAAGTTCTACGATGTTAGAAAGATGAAAGAATCTACGATGTTAGAACTTTCAATTTTTCTTTATTGTGACAAATTTCCTTTAAATATTTATGCTGTTTTCATTCATTTTCACAGCTTGTAAGCGTCATTGATAATCTCTCCTCATTTATTCACCCCCGAGACCCAAGGAACTTTCAGGGCTCAGACTCCAAGGTAAGGATAACAAGAGATTATCAATATGGAATAACATATTTTTATACAGAATAACATACTTTCAAACAGAAAACCAGCTATTCGAACCAATACTTTACCCACGCATTTCGGATAAATAAAGTATAGTTTTACTTTATTTTTGAAGAATAATTTCCAGAAAGTGAAAATGAAGTAAAATCGCGTGAATGAAAGTAAGAAAAATAAATAAATGAAGTTGCTGATGTTTCCTGAATTCGGAAGCAATGTGTTATTAATAATGCAAGTGTCGAAAAGTTTATAAACTAAGTAACAAATTAAATGTATAAAATAGTGTATTTAATGGTTAACATATGATAAATATTGTCTCTAAAATAATTAACATAAGGAGAAGACTTGAAATATCTTTTCTGTTTGGCAAAAAAGTATATATACTTCAAAGGTTCTTTTATAGTTCCATTCTCATCGCAGCATATTAGCTCTAAATATTTTGACTAGTATTTAACTATTTTGATTTACTCTTTCTTTAATACTAGTCCAAATATTTTGACTGCTAATTATGCAACTAAAGCTCTTCAAGAGAGAAAATCATTCTGCGAATTTTCAAACATTTTTTAGTTCAGTTGTAAGGCGATTGAGACATATCTCCGTCATTAAAAAGTAAAAGTTTCACGAAAAGTGATAAGAATGTCATTAATTTTCTCATCTTTTCCACAGATTATAGCTTTCGATTGTCACAGCAAGAAAATCGTTTGAATTCAATTTGTAACACTAACGTTTAAAGAAAATTACTTAATAGTAGACTTGTAACAAAATATCTTTTTTTTTCAGAAAAAAAGTGGTATTAAGTTTTTCCCTAATGTTGTAGATCGCATTGATTACCAGCCCAGCTATTAAGAGTCGTGCAGATAACAAATATCATTCTTCATCATATATTAAAAATAACAATTAAGTATTATAATTTTGAAAAATAAGAAATTAAGCTACTGGTTCTATTCTAATGGAATTTTTTAAGTTAGAAATTTCATAGTCTCCTACGTTTAATTCAGTTTTACAGAAAAACAAAATACGAACATTTCTGAATGTATTATACAATCATATGAAATGCAGAGATACGTCAAAAATGTCAGCCAAATTCTTTATAACCGAATAAAATATATGTAGAAAATATTTAAAATTATAGAACGTGCCGATTTTTAGCAACACAAATATAACATAATTTTTTTTTTTAAATTTTGTGCCCACACATTTCGGAGGCTTTTAGGATAAAAATCCTATTAAGACAAAAATATTATTTAATTTTTCTAGTTTAATATTAGATAAACATGAAATTTTATTTTAAAATGCAATAATAAAAGCATGAGGAATAATTCCAATAAACGCAAATATTCAAGTATGAATTTTAACCAAAACTTTTATATACTCTAAAGAAAAAAATCACGCCAAGTAAAAGTTATCTGAATGAGAAGAAGTTCGTTGGGTACCATATATATACATGCATGGGAAATAAAAAGGAATATTTGAGAAATTGAATGTTCTATTTCGGAGGTACTAATGCATGTATCTAATAAATCAATAAAGCTTTGGCTAATTTCTAGCTTTAATGAAAACTGTTATCCGACTTGACATTGACTTGTTAAATTAGTAAGGTATATTTTAATTTTATAAAAATTGTTTTAACTTAGTTAACCTTTCCTATCTTTTCTCGTTTAAACTTACAGCTACCTACCAGAATGAATTTTTAGAATCGCGTTGAACGCAAGTGAGGAATAAATGTATCAAAGGAAAGTTCAAGTTACGTCGAGAGAGAGAGAACTAGGAATCCTGAGTAGCACTTGTCACCCTTTGGGTTAAGTTTCTCTAACTGCTGTTACGCTCGACCGTATGTTACGTGCCTTTTGATAGCTCGCCAGCTCATTTAAAACTAAGGGCCAACTACGTTGCATTTGCGTTACCTTTGGCTGAATCTTTTAGTTAGTTATAATCAGTTCTTATTTCTTATTTTTAAGCCCAAGGGGAGGCTTTGTTGTAAGCCCGAAGAAAGGGGCCAACTGTTTATTTTATTTTGATCGAAATAAAGGGTAATTAACCTTTCTTGAATTTACGATATCTGCTACTTGAACTAAGCGATAATTCGCTTAACATTTCACTGGGTTCCTCGATGTTTAATTTAGCAGAATAAGAGTGAGGAATTGTACACGTTAACGGATGATTCCTGCGAAATGTCTTAGAAAATCTGTCCAGCCCGAAGACTCTCAGCAGAAATGATTGCCGTATGCCTCCGGGCTTTCTCCTAATGAAACATAAGCCTACGTTGCCTTTAAAAGAAGAGCTGCATAACAAGACGCACAATCTCATCGACGTACAGCCGTGCTTTAAAAATGAGATAAATGATAACCAGTGGGGTTTGACTGTCTCTTGAAACAACAGCTCAGTCTATAAGTCGTTGGGTAACAATCAGGTCAGTATTCCACCGTTGTCCTAGAAGTCTTCAAGTATGTGTTCTCTGGACATCCCAGTTTAGTTCTAAGCCGGATTCATCACCACTGCACATGCGCTTATCCGCGTGCTCAGGTGAGGGCAGATAAGCAAAAGTGAGCGCACGTCCTGTTCTCTGAACCGATTATCAACAACCGGTGTGGTCACTGGAGTTCCGGTTAACCTAAGATAATAAGATAATAATTAATTAAGTAAATGAGAGCTGCTCTGATCTAAACTTCTAACGGTCAACATTCTTGTCTGCGATGTTTTGTCGTGGTTCAAATATTCCTGCCAGCATCAGCAAAAGGTGACATTGGATCCACCCCATACGTTTAGTGATCCTTTCTTTAATGCCGACTGCACGTATTCTGTCAACAGGGGACATGTCTCATACAGCAGTTTATCTCATTTGCTAGGCACTTTTGCAGTAACTAATTGTATACCTGTTCCGCCAACTTAATGGCACTACAGGGACTGATACACAGCATCAGTCAGCCACCGACGAAGGATGGAATTAACACTCAGCCGAGTCAAGGAGCCCACATCTCCGAGAGCCTCAGCCATTTTAACAAACTCAATCTATCCACCGCTAAACTGGCCGCCTAAGACCACCGTCCCAGAGGTCAGAGACCACGGCGGGGTGGGAGATGACAACTTGGAGTGATGACTGGCCGTTGATTGAGGCTACCTGTCAGCACTACACGGGATGCCACTCTCCTTAGGCTTTGCATGGAATACCAAAGACAGCAGTGACCAGACTCTCAATGGTCCAGTTTGCTATTTGACTACCAATACCCCGGTGGAGGGGACTAACACCACCGGCCCATGAAGAGCAAGTATAGACTTACCCCATGGACCATCGGGAACTGCCAAGTTCATAAATTTTATAACCCCGTGGCCGAAACTGCCTAGGTACAGATAATAGCCAGTAGCCTCGCATAGTACTCTGCGTCGACTCCCGGGGGGTCGGTACTTTACAGTAGTAAAGTAGACGAAATCAAATTCATTCGGAAACTATGCACTAGGTTAGGAATTTCTCATTTTTCTTGTACCATCCGAATACCGTCTTGCAAAGCACTGGTTCTCTACCTATTCATTCAGTAGCCGCCAAAATTTAATTTGCATATTGGATTTAATTCTTTTCCACTTTCAAATTTCTTTGTTCAGCACCTTATCTGAATTTGTTTTTATGGAAACGTTTTGCATAAATTGTTTTATAAACTTGAATTAATGCGATTAATTTTAGGAAGATTACTGTATTTATTTAAAAATTCTTATTATAGCAAGTATTTGAATGAACAGAAATGGCATAACATTTAGTGAAAAGAAGCTACATAAGACATGCTACAATTAATCTTAAGCAGGTTTGAATGTATGTTTATGCGTTCATGCAACGTAGATCTAGACACATAGACATACATGCACACACACACACACACATTTATATTACATATACATTCTATAACTACCATTGACATATTTTTATACACCCCTCAGTGTGAATCTATAGTGAATATTAAGTCGTAGAAAATTATTCAAGTTATTCTTCTTAAATGGGACTACTAAATATTGTTTTTCTTTTGTTGAATATATCTATTTTTAAAGCACATTCTCCCTCGCTACCATCTGCATTCTTGATGCAACTGGAAGCCCATCCGGCTATCAATTGGGACTATGGAGTTCGGATTTCGACGAGGACATTATTAATTTTACATATATGTGTTTCTTGCTGTGATAAAATCGCTTTACATATGAAATATAAAATTCCAATAATAGCAATATCTTAACAGATCTTTTCTGATTCATGAGTCATGATATATGCATATAAAAGTATGGAAAGTGCTTTAAGAAAAGACTTGATATTTCCCGTAATGTTCATTTATACCACTGGTGTTATTAAACTGGAACAAAAATTTATTTTCCGCTTCAATTTTCCGCTCTTCGTATAAGCGCATTTCATTTTCAAAAAGCCAGTTTGCTTAAAATGTGTTCATTTCATTTGCGTATTGAATAAACGTTGAAATTTTCTGTATAGGACTGCTGTAACATGTAGATGTGCGCCTCGTATTTTGGTTCGGCCACACCAAAAGTATATAAATTTATATACCATATATACCACTCTGTTACTCAACTACGTAAGCTTAGTTTTTTATTCTTATATGTCGGTAAATTGGGCATTTTTGGCTTTAACAATGATTGAATTATGTTTTCTTATATTCCGGTTAAGGTTTCATGCTGTTAGTTAATCTGCATACAATATTTGTAGAATTATCAACATTATACGCTGCTTAAGTGCGACTAAGCCTAATTTTTTTTACCATAACAGCCACATTTTTTTTTTTTTTTTGGATTTGAAACTTAGAATAATGAATTATTTCTTTCTGCACCTTCAGTGTCTTTTTACCGAGTGGGATCAAAGGGAAACTTTTAGTTTTATGCACCGAAAAATCTGCCTTATTGCCCTGCTGGCCTAATTGCTTGTTTCTGTGTAGAGACTGTAATTTTAATTGTAAAAATTGTTTTTTTTTATTGATTTAACTTTACTTAGTGTTTTATGTTTTTCTATATCTTTCAATGTTTGAAGAAATTATTTTGTGGTATAATGTATTTTTGCCGTGCCGTGAAGTGAAAACTGAGTTAATAGAATGAAAAACATATTTCTAATAAAATTCGAGGAAATAAGTGTTTCGTATTAGCAGCAAATATTGTCGTCAGTCTCTCTCGGAGAGAGGAAAATGTTTACGAGTAGCGCATGGCATTAGGTAAGCGGTGCTGAATCGTCTGCGAAAAACTGCTTTTTATTTGTTCAATTTATTTTATACATCGTTTTATATTTATTATAGTATTTGAATAGAAGATGTGGCAACGATGAGATAATTCTTCCGATGATACGATTTTTGTGCATTCTGAGTTATAAAATGAATGAGACGTAACTCTGTTAAGTAAACTTACAGCCAGGGTGTCGCCATGGCAAATAAATATAGTGTATTTTAAAAAAAGCATTTATTCTATTGTGGATTATGCGTATTCGACGAAGTAGATTTAATTCGATCCAATAAGTTTAAATGAAATGCAAAATGAGTATAATTTAATTTCGTACAAGGAAGTCATGTGGTGCACACATCAGCTTGTTTTAAATTTAAATTAATGTTATAAAATGTCTGTTCAAAAGTCCTTTTAAAATACTTTACATCTTCCGGAATATTTCTCTAACTGTTCATTATTTATGTCTTTTACCTACAATGAATGAAATGTGAATGAAAACACATTTATAGATTTTAATATATTTCTGCTAAATCACGATTCAATAAAATCTGAAAGCTGTACATCAAGCATTCTTCATGCAAATAATATGATTACTTCTCTTTAATGTTTTCCCGAAGTTTATTCCACAAGTTTGGAAGAAATTCATCATGTCTTTCCAAACAAATATGCATACGCTTCAGAGGAAACACTTTCCAGAGATTTAACCACCGAAAACAACATTTCCAAAAAACTATAAATAATTTTTAACTTCCATTACAAAAAAGATTTCTCAGTATGCAGTCCAAAACAGCCGTACTGTGAATGGAAAATTCCTTCCCACCCCGTTAAAAAAATGGTTTAAAAATAAGACTGGGACTAAAAATTGATTACGCCCCTTGCTGCTCCTTCGCGTCGTTAGGCGTTTACGGTCTACAGGCTTTCCAGTTTCCTGGCGCCTACCAGTGCAACACGTCAATAATGTCGTCACCAGAAACAAAAGATTAGAGTAGCGACAGTGGCAGTCGGTTAGTGCCCTTTTAGACAACCAGACGGAGCTGCTGAAAGGACAATGAAGTTCTCAATAGAGCAGAGAATCAGCTGCGCCATCTGTATTTTAAATCTGTCGAAAATTACCACGAAATTCGTTTGTGTATATTTCCCGTTATTTTTTGCATTACTATATACATTCTGCACATTTATATACACAAATTTCTTGTTTTGAAACATTAATATACTATAACATTAAATTATCTTATTTAACGGAATAATGTAGCAAATGAGTTAGTTTTGTTATTACAATGAATTATAGGAATACTTGTATTGTTCTAACTAGGATTTATTACGAGTGGGCATTGTACGAATTGCCAATATTTGAAATTCTATAATTCTCAGGAGGGCACATTAAGAGCGATTTAAATGTCAGATTTAAAAGTTAGAGATAGACTTTCTAACGACAACCCTCGCAATCCCTTGAATGGAATGCTTTATTTTTCATATTTACTTCACCCTTCAAACAGAAACAGTGTGACAATTGTAACTTATGATACTAATATTTTCCAAAAATAGAGAATTATTTGTTTCACAAATGGTACTAAGTTAAATGGAATTAGATTGTTATTTATGAAGATAAGATCGCAGAGAGAATATAACTGTTCAATATAGGATAACAGATGTACATTCTGTTTTCAAGCCGAGCTCCTGAACTTAAATCTTGCTGTTAAATGGATACAAAGCTCTTGCAGTAAGAATGAGACGTTTCAATATCTCACTTTCTTCTCTCTCTCTTATACGTATTAACTAGCGACTGAAAAACTTAGAAATTCACTTTATATTACATGAGACTGGGCATACTGCAGATATTCACTTTGCCTACGTTCGAGGTCACAGTGGTATTCTCGGTAATGAGAGGGCTGATCATTTGGCTAAGCAAGCGTCTTATCGTGATGTTGATTTAATAATGTCTACTCTTAAGTGTTATTGGAAGCATGTGGATTGGGAGAAAACTGTGTTTGATTAAAATGCTGAATATCTTGCTTCCGCCCAGTGGACAAAGAGATTTTTCCCAACTATTTCTCAGCGACTTACGTGTAGCCATTTTCAACCGGATTATAAACTTACTTATATTTTGGCCGGTTCATGGGATGTTTGGAATTTACTTACTTCGTTACTATGCTGTCGCTATGCTTGTGGCGATGCTGGGGAAGATGTGGAGCATATTTAATTACATTGTAGGTTACATGCGACTGCCAGAAGTGCATTGAAAATGAGCTTAGGGCAACTCTCTATTAGCTGGCCTCCTATTTGATGGCCTGGATGATCTTGTTAGGGTATCCGACTCCTTTCCAGTCTTGCGAGACTTTATTTGTTGTTTGAACTTTTAATATTATTATTTATATGATTAGATTTTAATCTTTTATGTTTCGTATTATTTTGCGTACTGTCTATGTACGATTACGTTGTGTACTGATGTATTGTATTGCTGCTGTATCATTTTTCCTTTGCATCACTATTATTTTCAAGTATTATTTCATTTTTATTATTATTGTATTATTATTAAGTTGGTTTATTGTAGGAGTATAAACATAGTTTAATTACTCGTGGCATATTTTAGTATTTTCATTATAATAGTATTTGTATTTTATAATTTTATATTTTTCTTTGCTTCCTCCAGAACTAGATATTATGTTTTTATTGTTGAACTGTATCTCGTTGTATTATGAGTTAATTACTTACATTTGCAAGCCCCGTGGAATGCTTCGTGGAACCCGAGGAGTTTTGATTTTTTTTTAATTTAAAAAAATGTCAGATACGCCATAGCATTTTATCCATAAATGGGTTATTAGCCTCAAAATGTAATATTGTGTGGTATTTCTCTTTTCATTCGAGTCTGTTGCCATTTGGCAAAATGTATCTCCCAATAGAATCTGTATGTTGTGGTTTAAAAAACTAAAGTGCAGTCATTAGGTTTTTTGAGGCAGATAAACTTGATTAATGTGTAGTCCCCTCGCCGAGACAATCCCTCCTCGAACCTGTTACAACCTCCTCGAACCTGAACAATCCCTCCTCCACGCCGAGTGTGCTACCGTTACATCACGAAGGCATGCTGGAAGGAGGGAAAAATTACCTTAGAGTCCAGGGATGGCCAAACTTCAAGATGATGGGAGTCTCATGATAGATTTTATGAACTTTTGAGAGCCGCAAGTCCAATTTTGTATCGTTTCAGAAATAATGAGATAGGTTTTGAATACAAAGAAATTTTTAAAGAAAATTAATGTATATGTGATTTGCATGATTACATATAAATATGAAATACGTTTTGTGTCTACTGTTTTGTGTTCAGCAAATTAAGCTCTAAGAAAATAAAAATTTGTAACGCTTGTAGTGAGCAATTAAGCAATTTTTCTTCAGGTAGAAGAACCAAATTTCGTCTGATTTCCTTTATAGCTCTCCGTTTATAATTTTTGCCGTGTTATCTTAATAGAAGCGAAAGGAATCAGGAGCATATTCATTGGTCTACAATCACATAAAATATGTTATTTGAGTAAATTACAAATCCTCATTTAAAAGAAAACTGAGTGATTTTTTTAAAAAAATTCATGAGCAGTCGTTTAGAAAGTGTAAATTAAATGATACAAGTCAATGTCCACTGTACAGAAACTGTTATTCGAAAAAATATTAATTAGAAATAAGATATTAACGTTTTTAGGCTTTTGCTTAAAAATTAATTTTCGTTCTCCTCGCAATTAACATAAGCACCAAAATAATGAGAACATTCGAATTTTTGGAACCTAACCCAAGAAACTGTTAAACACTTTTCCCCAAAAACTTTGGAATAATTACTTTTACTGATGCCCAGTACAAAAGACTCACCATAAAAAATATTATTACAGTTTCAGTAGTATTTGAATTATTTGTGTCTCACATGACGGCCCTGACTGATACAGTATTTCAGCGCGGCATACAACGGAATTTGCCAGAATTTTCTAATAATCTGTACAGTGCGCATCTTTGAAAATTCTCGAAACTATCTCCCGAATTGTCATTATAATTTTGAAATAGATAACAAAATTAATGCTCATCATTGAAAATTCTCAAAATCATCTCTTAAATCGTTACGATAACTTTGGACATACATAACGCATTGCTAATAAATCTAGTAGTTCATGCCGGGCTATATAAACACTTCGTCGAGCACATATTCCATCTGTCTACTAGCCGAATGCTTCAACCTAGCTGTTTTTCAAATACACGGCAAATCAAAATTAATGCTATAAAAGGAAATCGTACCTGTCACTACCATAATGAATTTATTTCACAAATGTAGATATTATATGAACACGCAACTCTTCATATTTCTATGGACATACACAGATGTTTGTTGTGAAGACCTTTCGCAACACAGCAGACATCTGCACAATAGTTTAGTTCCAAAGCTCTTGCCAAATAGGTCATATTCTAAATGCTGGACTCATAAAAGCGGTCAAATTACTTTTGAATTTCTACGTAAAATAATTCAGAATAAGATTTAAAATAAATTATTGTCAGCCGAACAGTTGCATAGTACAATTTTCCATTGGGTTACCTAAGATGTGTAGAGAAAATTAATCTAATTGAGTTTGAAATGGAGTCTTTAAGCAGTAGGTATTTTAGAAAATAAAAGATCAGACTTTAAAAATAAACGTTTACGGCAGCAAAATTTCACAACTTTGTACAACTGCTTGATCCAACGTTTCGTCAACTTCTCGTTTGGCTACTAAGCTTTCATGAAGGACGTGTCAGACGTACATGATGACCAAAAATTAGCAGACAAAAAATATCAACATATTAAAAGAAGTGTACTGACATCACAGCCTGGGCAGCTGAAGAGCGGCAGTACTAAAGGGTGAAAATTTTTAGATATGCTGGGCAGCAAAATGCCTCTAACCTAGTGCGAAGTAGAAAGAAGAAAGTTCATCAAACAAGAAATCGAAAATTACAAGAAAATAACACAAGCTAAAGAGATTTCATCAATATGAATAAGCCGATTTTGACAGAAACTTTGGAAAAGAGAGATGTTTGTGTTCTGTTGATCCCTCATTGCTTGATGCAATCTTATTGATATGAATATTAGAGATTGCAAGACCACACAGGTTTCTTCAGCAGTTACTCACGCCATTCAAGAACTGAATAAAAGTAGTACCTTTCAACGAATAGAAAATCTTCCATGTGGATTAGAACTCTTGTGTACAATTGGATGATATAGAAATGTAAGAAGATACTTCCTGACGTAAAATTAACTTGAGGGAAAAAATACTGGAGAGAATAATTAAATAAAAATATTAACATTGCGTTTTAGATTAACTTTGTAAGTATTCTAGAGACCACTACCTGTTCAAAAAGTAACATAACCGAAATAGTAATTATCAGAAATGGAATTATTTTATAATTTTAGGTATTTGTTGCTCTGGCGATAAGCTTGCAATGGACAGTTTGAAATCTATCAGATTTTTACATACATAAATAATATCAGAAATTAAATTAGCAGTAAATAAAGAAACGTGGCACTGCACGATTTCTATTTCAAATTCTATTAGTATTAAATAATTAAACTATATTTATTCAAAATCAGTCACATTTCAGATGGCGTAGGATCGCAAGTAGCTCGCGAGCCACAGTTAAGGTGTCGAAGAGCCGCGGTTTGGCTATGTGTGTTATAGTCTATCTGAAACCAGCAGTTGTAATTTATAAGGATATTCTTTTCTTACTCTTGAATCGGATTGATTTAAATAATAAACGTGCATTTGCTTGCTGTTTTTAATTTTTTATGATTTTATTGATGAATTGAATGTTTTATGGCGTAAGTGCTAAGAACGTGATATTTAATAAACTAAGTTAACATGCAAAATGTTAATAATAAAAAGTCAAAAGACAGTTTTGTAAATCACCTTACTAAGAAAACTGAACATTGATATCATGAACTGAGAAAAGACTTAAAAACAGTAGGAAATTGTATGTTAACAATTGAGAATGCATCGGGAATTGTAAGCACATCCTGTTATGCTGCTTTTAAAATTTTTTGCAGTTTTGCTGTTGACCTGTATATGAAATATGTGCGAAGAAAACAATACTTAATAATAAAGCATTACAAAAAATGGGAGGAGAAGGAATGAATGAATGCAACAACAAACAGGCAGACTACAAGCTCAGCGACAGCGTAAAAAACCATAACAAACCCTTTTGGACAACCGTTAAAATCTGAAACATCTGAGTTTTTTTATTAAATTTATATTTTAATATACACGTCGTCACGAAGAACATTAATAATTTATATACTTTTTAATAAGTTTAATGACAAAAAGGACTTTCTTTTGCGTGGTTTTTGTAGGAAATGGAGAGCATTACTGTTCACTTAGGGCGTGAATTGCAAGTAGACTAAACCATAGAGATATTCTTAAGTCTTAAATATTTTTTGGTTCTTTATAAAGTCGAAAATCTCCTCTCGGTTGACGTAGCGGAAACTGGTATTATTGCCAAAATCAGCAAGAGAGTTCAGTAATTTATATTTGCTTTAAAATGCTATAATTAAAAGCAGAATATTTGAAAATTCTCAGACAAACGTCTCCGCAAAAACTCAAAAAGTTCATTAGGTTTACATTCTTTTACAGAGTTTAGAGAGCACAAGCTTCTGAAGCTCTTGTTTTAAAACTTCAAAGTGCGAAAATAAGTTTTGATGCTTGTGATATTTGGCGTTATGTAGGCTCTTTCTTTGTTAATATATACGGAGTCGTAACTAAGACGTAGTGCTGGGCAGCACATGATTTGCATTATACAGTTCCAACAAAATAAAAACATACACGGAACACTAATTTAATAAACAAATAGCATCCCTCCGGCTTTTCTAGCCGAAGGGAGGGAATTATTGCATTATAGTTGTATTTCTAGTTTTTCCTTCTTGGAAATGTGTGTAAGCGTGCATCAAACTGAAGTGCGCATGTATGGATTCTGGCAGTACCCATTTAAAATGTTTCCCATAATGAGAATATCTTGATTTTGTTTTCAAGATTCGTTTCAATGACTTCTTACCGATGTTGAATAACTATACCCTCTCCGAGAGATACAAACAGATAACATATTTTGGAGGACATAATATTTCGGAAGCTAGAAAAGAAAATATTGGGAAAAATATATGACTCAGTTAGAGAAAACAATAGGTGGAGAATTTTGTTTAAGCCTGAAATATAGATAAGACACGTACAACCTAATATTGTCTGAGTCATCAAATCTTACCGTATCAGGTGGCTTGAATATATTTTTATATGAGACACCTTGAAACCTGTTAAAAAGGTGACCTTTGTAAGTGTAAGTTCCAGGAAAACAGAAAAACGTCTCACACAAGATTAATAGACTATGTGGAGGCAGATCTCAAAACTTTAAAAATCAATCGTTGGAGGACTTAGGACTAATCGGAACCATTGGAGGAAACTTATTGATACGGCCTTGGCCTGTGATAGGCTGTAGTACGACTGAATAGAAGAAGAATATTTCGGAAGAATATTATAAATGCATCAAATTTTCTACCGCCAAGTAATGATAACCGGATTTAAAAATTTACCATTGTATACAAACATTTCATTACAGTTTCATATTTTACATTCGCATAAAAGGCTATAGAGACATTAGGGTTTTTTTATGTGGAAGAAATGAAAAATGAGCAATGCTTTCGCCGGAACTCGAACCTGTCCTCTGGAGTACGCGCAGAGTGTGCTAACGTTACACCACGAAGGAATGCAGAAAAGAGAGAGGGAATACCTTATATACTCCCCCCTTTTAAAGGGGACTCGGGATTAGGGGACCCAATCGCCAAATACTAGTGGTGAAGAATCATCATCCACGATTGTTTTAGTTCCTGCGCCACTGTAAAGTCATTAGGATATTCAGAAACAGGAGACATGAAAAATGAGCAATGCCTTTGCCGGGACTCGAACCTGGACTTCTCGAATATGCGCCGAGTGTGCTACCGTTGTACCACGAAGGCATGCAGTAAGGAAGGAGAAAATACCTTATAAGTTCATCGAGGGGGTATAACTTTCCACTTATATTCAAAAATGCCATGAGATCTTACACTTAACCCTATGCTTTTGTTTGGCTCCTTTGTGGGTTGATAAACAGTTCAGAAGAGCACGGTGGATGCCCCTTTCGCTATAGAGGAAATGTTTAATAAGATTTATAATCATGACTTGACTACTTAGTTTTAAACTTCAAAGCAAAACCAAATCCAGAATGCTGTCTAGATAACGAAGTCTAACGATAAGTAAAAAGCCTTATTTGTTTCACAGAATTTTTCATCATATTTAATCGGCAAGTTTCCACAGCAACTAAGTGTATAATCTCAAGTTTGAATCGTAAATGTAAATTACAATCACTTCAAGTTCTCTGGTTTAAGCACATGTAATTGTAAATCATAATCATATTAATGCATATTCTTTTTAATAGTATCTAAGTCATGCACAATTTAAATTGTATTCAATGCATCATCAAGTTAACAACATCCGCGGGCTAGTCCACGCATTCTGTCTCTAGCATTTCCTGAGTATTATATGCTCTCAGCTGTAATTAGCCTATTTTCAAAATATTTACTTGCTTTAAAATCTGTCCCGATTCTATTTGCTCTTAAAAATTGTTTCGGATTCTTCCCAATGGTCTTAATTGTGTTGGTAAAGTAGATCTGAGTTTTGCAAAACGTTATTCTGAAATACCACTCTTTATCTAGAAAACTGGAAAACGTGACATTGGGTTAGATTAGAGATTTATAAAGATTTTGGGATGCAAAAACAATTTCCTATTCGGGGCTTCCAGAATTGGCATCATAATATGTTATGTATCATAATGATCATACCGTTTCCTACAGCTTGTTTCAGCATTTTACTCAAAATTGATAGGAACTAGCAAGCTCTGAAAACAGTATTTTATAGCCGTACATGGTTATAAATCACACCACGGGGATCCGAAAAGAGGCTTATTGTCATTTCATTGCTTCATGAGACAGAGTCTTACTTCTTGGAGTTAAAAAAGATGGGTTTTTCAAAGTCGTTCTAACGTGATTTTTCTTTGGATTCTACCAATATTAGTGTTTTCCGTCATGATGGTAGCTCTAGATACGTCAATATGAAATGAAATTTCAACACAACATAATTTTGCTTGAGACGCTATATTCTGTAGATGGCGGAGCAAAGAATTCTTTCGCGTATTGGCAACATGTCAAATAAAATTATTACCCTACACTTCTGCGTTTTAATGCATAATGGGCAGATACATGATTCTTGAGAACAATTTATCCCTTCATTGATTATAAAACATTGCACCTAGTTGTGTAGGATCACCATTTTTATCGTACACTGCGAAAAAAAAAGGGAGGTCAGCTCTATACCTCTGTTCTACTGAGCCCATTGACGAAATTCAACTCAAGTTTTTCATGTTTCGAAAGCACGACTTAGGATATGTATTAGATTTATATACATTATTTTCGCGGGAGTAGTTTTTAAAAAATTAGCTTCTCAGTGTTTCGAATTTGATATAAATTTATTAATATTATCTCTTTTTTATTCAACTTATTTCGTTCTTCCTTGCACGTTTCGAAATTTATGTACATTCCAAATAAAATTCGCTAATTTTTTATATTTTAAAATAATTTTTACAAATTTTTCGAAAAAATGTTTGAATTATAATCTATAGAATTTTTACCATCATCTTGAATTAGACGTATGGCTAAGCATGTCGACAAAAAATTCGAGTTTTTTATTAAAAATTTCTTAAGATATACGTGAATTTACATTTTGGAGCTCTTTGAAGTTTGGTATATTCGTTATAAGCGATAATAATGCCAAATGTGGTTTACGCAATTTGTTAGAATTATTTGAAAGCATGAACGGTCACTTTTTCCTTTCGCTTTGAATGAAAAAAAAAGGAAAATCAATTGCTATAAATTAAGAATTTCGCCAAGTAAATTGTCCTTGTCTTCAAATGAAAAAAAAAATGGTGCCAAGATAAATTTTTGATTGTCGCACCAAATTTTACAAGATTTAATATTTAGGCATAATTTGAGTCGTATAATCGAACTATGGAAAAAATGGGCATGTGCTATGGAAAAACAATTGGCATGGCATTTCAGAAAAAATCCAATTTTATGTGAAAATACCTATTTTAATTAAAGTTATGTATAAATCTAACATGTATCCTAAGTCGAGCTTTCGAGACATGAAAACGCAATTTGAATTTCATCAATCAGCTCAGTAGAACGGGAGATATAGAACTATCCTTTTTTTTCCCGCGATGTACATACAACCGTATAGCACTATTTCCTTATGTCTCATAAATCTAACTTCAAAATATACAATATCCTTTACTTTCTTAAAAAATTAATAGATTTATTACAACTCATCAGTTATACCTGATCTCATCTACTGCGAGAAGATTTGCACAAAAATAAATTTTAATGTTTAAATCATTGCCTAAAATAAGTGTTTTCTTAATTTTAGCATAGTGACACACATGTACATGGTTGCAGTTTACCACCACTCACATAGATTTTATTATATATAAAAATAAAGGACATAAAAAAGAATTCTCCAAGAGAATAATATAATAATAAAATCATAATAATTAAATAAGCCTAATTATTACATAATCAATTAACAATTCCAAATTAATTCATAATTTAAATGAAAGCTATATGAAACAAAAAACTTTAACATTTTTCACGTCTCTCAAAAATTTTATCATGACCTGCTGATGATATGGCAATCACAGCCTAAAATATAAATACCATATACATAAACTCTTATTAACTATTATTATGATAATCATTATCATTCCCCTAGTATCATTTTATCTGGATTAATTAATTTACTTGGAGGCCACTGAAGAAGTACGCATTTCATGGGAGGATGGGATTGAAAGGTATTAAGAATCCAAAGGGAAGAAACTTTCACAGTGACGTTTCTGTTCATTAAGTGAAACTAAATTGCTACACAGGAGGGAAAATCGCTACGTTTGCGAAATAAATCAGACGAACTTGTAATTTGCGCCCCTTCGTTTTTTCGTGAGCTATCCTTTAAACAAATGAATAAAAAAGGGTGAAATACCAGCGAATTTCCATATCGATTTCGAATAATTTAATTTTCTCCCACTTGACGTATCATTTGACAGAACCGTAATTCAAATGTGAAGGAAGATTCTTCTTGAAAATTGACGTTGCCAGATTTCAGCCACACATTGTCGCTTCCGAACTGCTTAGGAGAAAGGAAAGAAATGGCAATATGTTGACAGGGAATATCTTCTGAATACTATCAGTGTAACAAGCTTTCGCATCCTTTCAAGAATCCCGAGTCGATTTTGCTTTTATTGCTATCATTTTGCTCGCCCTTTCTCGCAAAATTACCATCCACAAGACGATTTCGGGGTGCAAGATTTATTTCAAATTTGACAAGTTTCGAACATTCGCCCTCTTTACTCTCAAAATAATGCATTCAACATTGCTTCGCTTCAAAGATTTTATTATATTTTAAGACGTTCAATTTTTTCTCCTGTTGCAAACAAACAAACAAACAAATGAAAAATCAAATAGGGAATTGTTTTATGGATTCTGCATACTAGACGAACTAAATACTTTCATACAGTATTCGTGTGGATTATGGGGAATTAATTAGTTACGGCAAAGCACTGGAGAATGAATTGATTATGATCCATACCATTTATGATATCCAACTCCCGTGGAATCACTATTGAATTGTGGTGATTGTAAGTACATCGATCGGCAAGTAAAATAAAATTTTAATTCTTTGTGATTTTTTACTCATCTACATTCTTGTCATCCTAAAGTAGTGCCTATTAATTTTTTATATAATTCTTGTTTCTTCAGTAATTCCACGAAACCCCTAGAAAATATCCATAACACGCCTTGTATCTCTCATTAAATATTCATAGTTATATAGACATCATAAAACTAAAATTAAAAAAATTGATGTGGACACGACACGACTTCCTTGTACGGCCGATTTAATTATAATGTTTTTGCTGTACTTCATTTAAACTTATTTCATTAGAGATATATTTCACATTCAATTAATTCAGATCTAACTGCAAGGGAAAGAAAAATACATGAAAATTCAAAATATCTTCATTCAAAATTATAAAATGTGGAAAAACCTAAACCAAAAACTACAGTTAAAAACTCTCAAAAACAGTTTTGCACTTAAACAAAATCTAAAACAGAAAAACTGATATGTACACCACATGACTTCCTTGTACGGAATAATAAATTATACGCAATTTCATTTAAACATACTGAATTTTGAATACTGAATCGTCTATGCGAAAGAGAGATGATGAGGATGTGTACTTTACCGACACTTCATAACACCACGCAGAGTACTGAGCTCACATGCTGATGACGAATGCAGTCTGGCAATGTGTGCCATAAGCATAATGACTTGAAGAGGCATCGTCTATAATCTCAAAAAATTTAAATAAAATTTCAGCATTTAGTTTGGAGATTAAGAATACCATCTCCCTATTCCTGTCCAATAGTTTCCGATATAAACTCTCTTCTTGCCTTAATTCTAAATTACAAAATTCAACTTTTATGGATCAAAGGGCAAAGTGAGATTTTATAGCAATGGTAAGGCAGACGAATTAAGCAAAACAGCAGTTTTTAATCAAGATGGTATTGAATCCTCCTTCCATGGTCTCGTTAAAATTTCAAATACCAACTAAAACAACTTGCTTCAAAATATTGGCAAGATATGTGGAACAATTCTTCACAGGGAAGACATATATATATATATATAAATTTATTCCAAATGCAAGCTTCATATGTCTGTACTCGAATCTTTCACTAAGCTACTGTATAACAAGACTCTGTCCTTTTCCCACATATGTTTTATGTTTCCCACATTATATCATTGTATTCCGAGTAATTATTATGTTATTTCTTGTTACGTTTTTTGTTTATATGCTTTTACATCAGACCAGATATTCTCAACTTAACTAGTGAATCTCAATTTGTATTGATGCTGTATTTTAATTTCATTATGTCCTAAGGCATTATTTATAATGAATACTAAATATAGGGTGTATGATAGTATTGCATGATGTTCCTTTACAAGTTAACTCTACATTCTTTGGGAAAACTTCAGATGATATTCTCTTCGGCGGAGCTGAACAGTTTCTTTTTTAACTTTTATAAGGTCAGCAATATTTTTAGAGATAGTTAGCGTGGGACAGTATGGAGCATTACCTACTGGGCACCCTATGAGTTGACATACGACAGTGATGTTAGCCATACGGAGTTTAGATGTCTTCTTGTCAGAATATACTAGGGGAACATTACCTACTGACTTATGACAGATTGTTGGTATCCCCTACTCTTCTGATAAGAGACATGATGGCAGTTCTGCATCTAGTGTGTCTGCGATTCTGCAGACGTCATCACATTGTTGGTGTGCACTTGTCATCCTACACACGAGCTACGTTTTCCATACTTAGCTGGTATGTGACAAGGCAATACATTCCCACGAAGCCAAGAAGTCTTTATGTCTCTCCTCTCTTTTGTTCAAGGCCTGACGCCTCTGACATCTGCATGATGTTCACTATTGCCGAACTAGACCCATCGATTCCATACTTTTCTTACAGTCATAGGATCTTGACAAACACGAGTAGCAACATCGTACAATGATAAATCGCAATCACGATAGGCTACGATCCTAGAGCAGTCGAATTCTAACGAGTGCTGTTAACAGACTATGAGACATTGCTTTTAAACAAGCAATTAACATTCAAATGCGATTTCCAAACGCAATTCTCTCGGGACAATCTCTGAATTTATCACTATATCGATGGCGTTACTCATACCTGCTTTATGTACGTGAGCTGAAATGATAATCATGTGCATATCACAACAGTGACTTTCTTGTAAATTGGCATTTATTGCATACCGCTTTCATGGTGTGGAATTTTAGTAACCAGCAGCGTACTTTTTACATCATAATTGGCTGCTTTTCAGTTGGAACAGTTGAGCAATCACTGTAATGTTTATGTATGTGTCATTTTAATGCATATTTATTTCTGCTTATTTTTAAAAATTGAATATTTGATTTTGTGTACTTTGCTTTATTTTTAGTATGAGGGCAAGAATTATAACTTTAGAAGTTTAGTAAGTTTGCTGTAAATCTATGTGGAAATTTTGAAGGAGGAAACCATTGTAATTTGGAAAATATCCTGTTTAGAAGCTACGAAATAATTCATCAAAATGTAACAGATTCTGATGAAAGATTTGTTCTCAAATTGACGATTTTTAGTCACGCATCGAGAATTTTAGAGTATATCAGAGACGAGTTCTCATGAGCTTAGAAACTTTTTGAAAGATTTTATCATAACATTGTTAAGTCCCTTTCTCCTTCAGGGAGAAGAGATATAAAAGTGCGATTAGCACAACTCGAGAGTCTACAAATTCATTCAGTTCTAAATCAGGAATAATTCAATGATTTGAGTATTAGCTCAGAGCCTAAGTTTATAATTTTAATACGTTCTTTTCATTTGTGACTTCATGGATTTCAAACAGTAATTTGCTCTGCATTCTGGGGATTGATTCTTCTTAATTTGTTGCTTTTCATACAAGGTTTGAAAGGTATCTTGAAAATGCTGGAATAATCATTCTCTTGTACCTCAATTTGCAATATTACGTTTTCGCTTAAGGAATATTATAATGGGTCGCGTCTGATGTTTCACCTTATCTATTTATTTAGATTTATGCTTGCAAACGTGCTGCAAATTTAAATATTATTTAATGCATATGCTTTTATTTAATACTATTAGGAGTGTTTACATTGAGTTTTAACTACTGAAAGTAAATACCATTAACTACATGACACGATCTTTATCAAAACGGCTCCAATTCCTATGGATCAGGTAAGCAGGTTCTGCTGTAAATATTAGATTAAGATTACGTACTTTTAAACAACATATGAAATTAATTTTTCAAGTATATAATGTAATTGCAATACATGACTACTTTTTCAAATATATAATTTTAATTATGGTCCAAATAAAGTGTTTTAACTGTTACTTGTAACTCTATTTATATTTCAACAGTCAAATAATAGTAGCTAGTATTATTTTAATTGACTTTTAATGGTAATTAAAAATTTGTAGTGGTAAAAACGGAAATTTAGCTAATTGCAATGAAAATATATTTCCGTTTTAGCTAAAATAATAATTTGATTACATATTCCTCAAGGGCCATTTTTATTTTCCCTCCATGAAGATGTGTTTTGTTGTACGTAATTAACGATTGTTTTCAAGACAAGACATTACTCAAAATACTTTTTCTGAGCTGTATTTTGAGCTAAACGTTTAGTGTCACGCAAATTATTTAGATTAATGTTATTTTGGTATTAATCATCTTAAAGTTCAGAAATTTGAAAGAGAATTAAAAAATTCTTTAATTTTTAATAAGAGTCAGGCAAAAAATATTATGAAGTTAGAGAGATCATGTACCCAAAGCATTTATTATTTTGAAGAATCCAAATCAAGACAGCTAATAGAAAACCATCTTATAAAGCTGCGTAAAGTACAATGTTTTTGAAAATTGCTTTCGCTCTTTCGTTTAGAATTACATCAAAATATATTCCTTTCTTTATTTTAATACATCTAAAGCATCAATGAACACCAGAGACAATTATAATTTTATTGGCACATTATTTTCCTCAGAACTGCAAGAAATGATGAGAGGAAAATGCGATCTTTACATACTTGTACACTTTGAAAATCACAACTTAAGTTTACTTTTGATATTTTCTTTTTCCGAAGAAACTTAATATTACATCTACTAGAAAGTGTAATGAAAACTAAATTTGTAAAGCATATTTTCATTTAATCAATGAACATTCTTAGTATTTGTTTTATATAGACACGTAAGAAATCTTCGTAAACTACAAAAAGGCATTCCACATATGGATTTGCAAACAACCTAAAGTAAGTCAAATAAATTATCCTTATTACAGTTGCAATGTATAATCCCATTATCAAATGTAAGGGCCATTTAAGGGCTATCTTTCAAGAATATTAATGTTATTGGAGAGGAACAGAGCAAGAGGTAACATAAAATAGTCCTCGTTTATAAGCCCTGTGCATATAATGATAGATTATCTTCCTGATTATTGTTCTCACTTGAGAAAAGGCTTCAGATGCGGTAATTAATGCACAAGCTTTAAGTTGCTATGGGACTGCAAAGATGAAACAGCTATTAATTCATCTCTTTAAAAGGACAATTTATATAACGTCATGGTTAAAAATTATGAAGGTAGAAACGTAAGGCATGGAAACATTCAATAATGAAAGAGGGATTATTTTAATGTATGATGGACTTTTGTGAATACAGTTCCTAAAATAAAGAATGCTTTGGTGTTAGTCTTTAAATTTTAGAAATTTCTCCCTATTTATTTTAATATTAATAGTAAGTTCTTCCGATGTGCCTCTGCGTATAATCTTAATTAGCATTTTGTCTGATTTCTATATGCCTTTAAATGCAATTTATCTCGCAACTATGAATAAGTTATGAGATATGATGACGTGATACATAGCAATTGAAAATTTGGTAGAACTGTTTGAATTGCTTTGTATTTTGTTGATTTTAATTAAGAATTCTATTAAACAGTTTAAGTTATAAAATATATGCTTAAACTATTTTATCGAAACAGATTATTTTAAGTACTAAGCAATTAAGTTGTGGAATTCGTTACATTTATCAGATTTTTATTCGCAATAGCAACCAACATGACTCCGTTGTGCACATTTGTCTCCAATACGATGAGGGCAAGAACAAAAACCGAGCCCGGACATTGTTCTCAGAAATTGAGTATATGAAGCCTCCAATCAGGAATTCAAGAAGAAGAAAGGAGCAGTGGCACACTTTAAATGGTCGTGGGAATAATAGCAGCCCTTAAGAACAGCATTTGCACGTAAGCGCGTCTCCTAGAAAAGGGCAAAATGCCTTGACGTTCAAAAATTCTTTCTTTTTGTAAGCTAGTATAGTTAAACCAATAGTTAAAATCTTAACCAATAAAAAAGTTCCGTAGTGAGAGAACAACCAATCATAAAATTCCTCGAACTTATCAAACAGACTGAATTGAAATGTGTTCTTGTCTGAGGACATTGTTCACTTACACTTGGAAGAAATGAGCTGGTGAATAAGGCTGTCGCCGATAGAAAGTGATGAAATCTTACAGCTGTTCGTATGATAATATGACTCAGTTTCTCATCTGTTTTCATGAAAGTTGTTATAATTCAAAACTCAAATTTAATGCGAACTCTTTACAGTATTGTTTAAATTTCTGCATCCAGAGCTCTTACATTATTCCAAATTTGATTACCTAACAGATCGATTGAATATTCTATTGTCTCGTCCGTCTGTAGCTACTAGAGCTTGAGGATCTTTTGAGACTGCTCTTGAAGGATACTTATAAACGAATTGATCTATTTCAGCTACTCACCAGTTTGAGTCTGATTTCAGCCAAGAGACCTATTGATCACGTTCCTCAATTTTCCAATGCTATCATGCTTAACGTTAGTTTGGAATAGGAATTATACTATGCAGCAGAACCTCCGAGATTATTTAAAGTGAAGCATAAATGCATATTATAAGAGTGGATTCCATCGTAACTACAATTATATACAAATCATTAGAATTACTTGAATTCGCAACCACTACTAATGATAAGTTATACTATATATATCACGAAAATAGTAATAAAAGATGAATAACTAAAAATGAAAAGAAAGCGAAGAATAAAACTTTGCTATTGGTCGTATCCAGAGCTGTAAGCAATATTGTGAAGTACCAAACTCAGATTTATTAGAAATATTTCTAGGTTTTTATACCATTTGTAACTTATTGTTAGATTAGACATTTCATTATAACCTAAGGTCTATACAACCATTAACGTTACTCACTTCTTAGTCTAATATTTAATTACAATAAGGATGCTCCTAATAGAACGAAAAAGCAATTTGTAATTCTAAAAGTTATGAAAAGCCAAAAATATTTTGCTCAACTGTATTAGACAATTAAAAAAAATAATTGCTTTCATAATTAGAATAGTGAAGCGTCAAGACGATATTAGCCGTCTTATGCTGTAATAAATATTTACATCCGTACCCAAAACTGTTTCAATGGTAATGTACTTACGTACAAAAAAGAGGATTAGATTTTTTATTTTTTTCCTTTTTGCACGTCGATAAATTCAGTTTGAGGGCTCAGTGAAGACATTTGCATACAGCACTGCTTATTAAATTTATGATCCCTAAAAAGGCGAAAAATTATCATGTAGATATATAACGATTTGAATTACATTTTAACTAATGAAATACTGCCAGGTGAATAGATGTAGCAGAAATAACAATATGATGCAATAGAATTTTAGTTACGAAATGTCTTACTGTACTACACATACAAGAAGCTCGGAAAATATCCGGCAAAAACTGTAAGCAACCAGAAGGGATCGCAATAAACAAATTTTGTAATGTTGACTTTTCTGTTATTAAGTCATGGAATGCATTTATTCGGACTCGCTGTAGTGCCACATGGTGCTATTGAGGACAGACATAAAATTATTTTGCTGAAGTAAACTGTCATTTCCCGTCCTGGTTTCGAGTATTATGCCTCATTATCCGAACTCAAAGTTCTCCGACGGGCATTTTATCTGCCAATTTTTAAAGTTACTAAATATAAATTTTTACATGTTTCTTCGTCTTTTATGTTTGTATTCAAAAACGTTTTATGCTCGTTATAAAAATGATTTTAAAATATTGACAAATTTCAATTTTCAAAATGCCAAAGCATGAATATTTGCACCATTTAAAGCCATTTTGTTACTGGAAGTATGTATCTATGACCAACGGTTGCGAAAATACAGGCCAGGTAATGAAGTGCCCATATACATTTAAAAATCTCTCTCTCTCTATATATATATATATACACAGTCCAGTCACATTAATGTGACCATCTGTCAAAAGCCAGAATAACCACCTTTCGCAGAGCGGACTGCTGCGAGACGTGCAGGAAGAGAGTCACATAGGTCCCTGAAGGTGTTCTCTGGGATGTTGAGCCATGCCGACTCTAATGCCGTGGCCAGCTGCGCTAGATTACGCGGTTGAGGATCCATGGCGCGAACAACTCGATCGAGATGGTCCCACAGATGCTCGATTGGGTTTAAGTCAGGTGAGTTTGCTGGCCAGGGGAGGACGGTAAACTCATCCTGGTGCTCTTCGAACCACGCACGTACACTGGCAGCTGTATGGCACCTCGCATTGTCCTGCTGGAAGATGCCATCATCCTGAGGAAAAACAATGCGCATGTAGGGGTGAACATGGTCCGCAAGGACAGATGCGTACTTGTATTGATCCATTGTGCCTTCCACAATGATCAGTGAACCTAGAGAATGCCAGGAAAACATTCCCCAGACCATAATGCTCCCGCCTCCAGCTTGGACCGTTCCGGCAATGGTTGCAGGGTGGTTCCTTTCAGAGGTTTCACGCCTTATACGCCAACGTCCATCTGTCCGATGGAGCATAAAACGCGATTCATCCGAAAACGCAACCTGTCGCCACTCAGTGGACGTCCAGCTGCTGTACTGGCGTGCAAATTCTAGCCTTCGCCGTCGATGAACAGCAGTCAGCATAGGTGCACGAACCAGGCGTCTGCTTCGGAGGCCCAGACGCAGCAATGTTCGCTGAATAGTACTTTGGGAGACACTTTTGGTAGCCCCTTGGTTCATTTTGGTGGTCAGTTGCTCAACGGTAGCCCGTCTATCTGCCCGAACGCATCTCCGCAACCGTCGTTCGCCTCTGTCATCTATGGCCCGTGGTGCACCACATTTGCCACGTCGCTGATTTTGGACAGTCCCATTTTGCCATGCACGGTACACTTTTACCACGGCGGCACGCGAACAGTTCACAAACTCAGCCGTTTCGGAAATGCTTCCACCCTTGGCCCGAAAGCCAATGATCATGCCCTTTTGGAAGTCGGATAAATCGCTTCGTTTCTGCATTACGCCAACGATTGAAATGTTTTCCGAAGCCCTCACACACCCTTTATATACGCTCAACTGCACTGTGCTGCCACCTGCCTTCTGTGATTGGTTATTTAACTCTGACATGGAAAGTACGTGGTGGTCACATTAATGTGACTGGACTGTGTATATATATGCAAATTTTAAAGTGTTACATGTATAATTGTAACATGATACTTTAAAATATGTAATAAGTACACGTAAACCTAGAACTAAAAAACACCTTAACTGTAGAAACATTCTTCGGTGTTTAATTTAATTTAGTTAAATAAATGCTAGTTTTTGAAATTTCATTTTTGTAGATTATTACTTTGGTGATGAAAAAACCGAATTTATAGCCTTGTTTTCGAAATTTTCCTCGAAAAAAAATACCTTCCGATTCTCTGAATGCTTATCTCTGTCAGACAGTTGTATGGAAATTCCTTAACCAAAATACTAAAATCTGCACCTTGCTTCTAAAGGTTTTTTTTTGTATGCATTTGAGCTGCTCAGGGTTTTGTCACGAGGGTAACTGGGAGTCCTTAGGCTTCCATCCATGTAAGAGTGACACCCTCACCCAGGCTAGCTTAAAAATGTGTTTATTTACTTTGTAGAGAATAGTTGAATGACCCCATGTGCCGATTGTAACTCTTTCAGCTTAGCATTGTCCGCCAACTGCTGGCGAACTCAAAAGACCCTTTTCACCTTCTGCCATGGATACTCCTCATGGCTTTGCCTTACAACTGGCGACTTTTGGGACTTCAAGCATCGGCAAGCCGGGGGCTGGAGAGAAGAAGAAAAAGAGCCTGCAGCGGGTTTTTCGAGGGTGAATCGGAACGAGGCGTTTCGGCAGAGAGGCGAATCGTTGTTTGTACATGGCTGATAAGAGGGCTGAAAACAGCGAAGAGGAAACCAACGAGGGTCTGAAACGCATGCAAGACCGAGTCTAAAGATTGTAAGGGCGGAAGGCCCAGTTTTTACTCCCCAGCATATACTAACATGTATTCTTTTCTCTTTATAGATATCAGTATAATCAAGGATGTCACTACTCAGCTCTTTATTCTAACCGAATCGAGAGATCTGCTTTGTACTTAAAAAAATAAATCTAATTTTTAGAGGGCTTCCTCTTTGTGTAAAGGTATGTTTTCTACTAGTTTCTCTGTAAAACACCGGTAATTCACATCTGTAACTACCACCACTTATGGATCTAAAATATTGAAGCAAATTTTGTTTACTTCCATTAAATGTTAAGGTTAAATTTTCCTAAACTTGTTTGTTTAACTCTTAATTTAGAACACTGGATCAACCTTCATTAAAATGTAATAGAACATCTTACCGATATTTTGTTGCAATGTATGTCACACAATTTCAGCTTTTTGCAGTATCTTAGCGTTGATACGATTTAAAAGTTGGTATTATGTTTATACGATCATGGCACCCATGAGTAAATTAATAAATTTTAATAATAATACAACAACAATATCATAATCTATCTATCTATCTTTCTATCTGTCTGTTTATCTCTCTCTCTCTTTCTGTCTATACATGTACACACTTGTATATATATACTATCGATTATATATCGAAAAGACTATTATCGATATCATATATATATATCTGTATGTATAGATATAGATATATATATATATGATAGATAGGTAGGTATGTAGATACAGAATTGAATAGATAGATACATAAAACGGATACTGAACTGAATGGATAGATTTATAAGACAGATACTGAACTAAATAAGTAGATAGATAGATAGATTTATAAGATGGATACCGAATTGAATAAATAGATGGACAGACAGATAACATAGATATAAGCATACAATTAAATAGGCAGCTAAGATAGATAAGGAATTGAATAGATAGGTAGATTGATGCTATAGATACTGAATTGAATAGATAGATGAGATAGATACTGAATTGAATAGATAGATAAATAAGGTAGATACTGAATTGGATAGATTGATATCAATTTTATAGATAGATAGGTAGAGATAGACAGATAGAGAGATAAATAGATGCATGGATGGATAGGCAGAGAGATATAGACAGATGTAGATAAATAGATAGAGATAGAGAGATAGCCAAATAGATAAACGGATGGATAGATAGATGCAGATAAAGAAATAGATATACAGATAGACATATAGATAGATTTATAGTTAACATGGAGAGATAAATAATGCAATTTTGCTTTTAATTCTTTTATAGCACATAGTGTGATATATAAATCAAGCTTCTCCACAGATTGAAAGTTTAGACGTTAGGCGTCCAATATATGTTCATATTAAAAGGTGTACATGTCGCATCACATAATAGAATTTCATCATTTGATGTTGTTTATCTGGATGAATAATACTCGAGGGACAAACTGGATTAACATGTAATAGACTTCTTTTTCCACTACTGCGTTTTGCCTTTCGAAAGTGTACTAAGGTAATAGTGCTATTTACGAATCATTTAGTAAGTTCTTATTATTTTACTTTATTTACGACGACTGCATTTTTCAGTTTTTTCATATAAACTGATGGCTAATCATAGGGTCATTGCACATGCATTGGAAGAACTGCAATAGTTTAAACCATGGTTAAGCGGGAATGATTATGTTTACAATATTTGGTATTAAAAATCCCGAGGTTTATTAAGATCAATACTTACATTGGTAGAGTTTTTATTCTTATTAAAATGTATTTTAATTAAATGTTACAGTTATTACTTTATAAGTGTTGAGCTTCAACAGTTATTAGTCTTTATTCCTGTTTGATAAATTAAAGATTTGTTTGTTTTGGTATTGATAAGATAGATATAATAATTTTTAACTAAGTAATAAAGAGTATATTATCTGCAAGAAAGTTAGTAGAAGTATCTGAATGACGTAATCTAGAAACATTAAAAATTGGATACCGAAAAAGTTTTTAAAAAAGAAAGAAACTTGAAATTGAATCTTGAAAAATAGAAACGGAAACTTTGTATCAATCAATCATGAAAACTGTTCAATAAATTAAGTAATTATTGCCATTGATCGGAAACTGCAAGTCATTGATCGGAATTGCGCAAGTATTAGGAAATTCATTTAGATTACAATGAATTTCAATTAATTATACAATGTTTGAATGAATCAATTAATTAATTAATTCATCTTTTCAATTAATTAATCAATTAATATATATATATATATATATTTACTAAAGTGTATATTATCTCCCTAAAGTCATATATATATATATATATCATGAGATTGATAGGTAGATAAAAATATGCAGCTGATGTATCCGTTTGCTTTTTACTTAATATTGTAATTTATTAATATTCCTTAACATTCCTTCTTTATTTTGGGCAATAAAGCAAACAGAAATTCTTGAAAGAAAAATTTCTTATCCATTGAAATATTTGAAAGGCTTGATATTCACCATTACATTTAACAGACTTCAGAATCTTTCTTTAGAAAAGATTGTTTTTCAACTGCCAATATTCTAGCAGTCTTTTAAATTTATCACACCAATGATTATTTAAACTGCAGCCTAATTATTCCCTAGGTACCATTCACATCTTTCTCATTTCGAACTCTCTGTCTTAAACGTTTCTTCCTTTTTGAAGAATTTCTCTTGCTGACATTTATCAGGTCTGGTGCAAGTAATGTAATATATATATAAGAATAAGATTCTTACGTACATATATATGGGGAGACTGATAACTAGAAAGGTAGATGCATAGGCAGATAGACAGAGAAGAGATAGTCAGAAACAGATAGACTGATTACTGACAAAGAAAAACGGAATTTCATAGATATAATTACTTTTAAGAATACGCCGATAGACAAATAGACGGATATGCATAGATAAAGCGGTGTAGATAAATGAAGATAAATAGATATTATGGAAAACTTAAATAAATAAATACATATAATTAGAGATAAACATAGATAGCTGAAACATAAGCATATAAGTTAGACACAAAGGTAGTTAGAGACAAGAAATTAGACCAATGATATATCATAATCATAGTTAATTGCAAAAAAGGAAAAAAAAATGTTCATGCAACTGAAATTTCCAAAGTGTTACGTGTAAGTATATCGTTATCGTTAAAATTACATAGATTTCTTTAATTTCATTTGCATAATTCTAATTGTTTTGCTGTTGCTAATCCTTGGTTCCAGCTTCTGCTAGACGAGATCCACGAGTTTATTCACATTCAAAAAGTCATAGACCAGCATGGGAAGATTTAATAGATTGTCGTAGGATAATCCAAGGCACATAAGAATACGTGTCGGACAAGCCTGCTCATTATTACATTTTGGACAAATCGGGTGGGTTTTTTTACCACCCTGGAATACAAGGCTTCTTAAATGACCACTACGAAATCTCTAGTGTGCCGTCTGGATGCACAGTTCATAGCGAGCGATCCACCAGGGGAGGGAACACGATAAAAAGTATGTTCTGGAGGCCCAATCCAAGTCATTTTATCAGTAAATTCTAATTATATTCAGTTTCAAATAAACTGAAGGTAGATCAAACCTTTTCGTAGAGTTTCATGCCTTTTAAGTTATTTAGACAGAAATAAACGTGGCGTGAATGTTATTAGGAAGTGAGTTAATAAGTTGAGGGACGAAAGAAAAGTTAATTTGCTCTCTAAAATTTACTTAGGAAGGCCTCTGTCCACATGTTTTGACTCTTTAAACACGGCTAGCATATTTTTAATACTATTCAATAAAGTATAATGCTATATAACAAATTTATACCTTTTAATAAAATATAAATTACAATGTTGACAAATTTTTAAATGTTATACGTTTCGAGTAAAACAGATTCTGAATGAGTTCTTGACTGCATTCTTTTGAATAAACAGTTGCTTTGCACTTATATAGCGATTACACCATCATCTGTTGCTACTTGGAGGCTTTAATCTGTGATACTCTCTGTGATTCGTCCTATTATGTCTTTGCAGATATCACTGAGAAAGAAAGAGGATTTGTACCTGCGTCAAAGCATCAGACCACATAAGAGACCCTCGTATTGCCCCAAATTATGGAAACAGAGTTTCTTCAAGTAATTCAGTGAATCCATGCAATTTTTTTTTGATGAAGCTGAAAGAGGAATTTCATCACAGAAGAATTCACCAGAAGAAAGATGAAAAGTGATTGCTTTGGTCCGATTATGCGTCAAACAACGATGGTTTAAGTGTAACTAGTGTCTGGTGGAAATTCAAGACTGGACACTCTATATTAGGTTTTAATTTTCTAGTCTACAGCAGAAACTGATAGTATTGGCAGCATTAAAAGTATTCAGAGCGAATCGGTTAGAATATTATGCACACTTCGATTATGAAGTTCGAAGGAACATTCCTGTCGTGATATAAGCGTTGAAGCTTTTAACAAATACACAGCATTCCATCCCATTTTAAATTGAAGGCAGTTGAATAGACGCTTACCTCAAGCTATTTTCTTATTTCATTTTTCTTATAACATACCCTCGCTTTCAGCTAAATTTTCCTTAAGACTACTACTTTGAAAGTATCATAAGTTTAAAAGAATCCATTACAATATGTAATCAGATATTATAGCTTTCCATTATAACTTCGTTATGGTAATACTTTAAGCGAAATGCGTATCTGGAAAAATATTTGAAACAAGACTCAATTCCAGTTTTAAAACTATACATTTTATTTAACGGTTTTCATCATACGGTATTTAAATAAAAGCTTTTTTTATCCCCTGTAATAAAACATAATGCAAAGTATCTAGATCTAAACTATTAAGTATCTCTAAAACGAGGCTACCAAGACAGATAATGCATGTTTTATGGGTTTTCCGTTTTTAAAAAAAAGTTTTTAAACAGTTTTTATTAAAGTTTGCAGCAGTGAGTATCGAAAAAATGTTAATGCGACTAAATAAAAAACTTTCACACCTCGCACTTTACCGGTTTCATTAAAGCAGTGGCAGTTTTCAGTTAAGTCATCCTACCGCTCCGAGCCATTAACATAAAAAAGATGATGCTGGTGATAAGTGAGTGTTTTTTATTCACATAATTTTCTTAATTTTAAAAATATATTCCTTCAGACAGACAGAAATATCAAAAGATGGTTGCATGAGACTTTAAAGCCATATCCTTTCATTTCTTTTGTCAGATTTATGCTAATTATTAAATAGCATCAGACTCTTGATGTTTTGTCTGTTTAGTAATCCCTTAAAATATAAAAAGGTGTTTAATTTGTTTGCAACGCTTTTGTGTACTCTTGAACATTTGTAATTCAGTTAGGAGAAATTTCACGAGGAGATTTTAATCTATGCATATAAATCTTCCCTTTGTATTCTGACTTTAATTTAATAACTTGAAATTCATTAGACTTGTTTCACAACATATTTTAAACCTTTTCTTTCCATTGGGACAATTTAAGCCAAAATTTATACACTAGGTTGTACATGATCGTTGAGGATATGATTGTTCCTCGATCTGTGCCTAAGTAAGATGATGAAAATTATTTCTTTCTTCGAGCAGTTTTATCCAGGTTTATTGTTGGATGCAGATAATGTATTTTTATGTGCTCTGGTTCATGGAAATATTCGTAACAACTACTTCAAATCAAGAAGACACTTTCTTGAGAAAAATACCAGCTTGTAAGATATTTATTTTAATTAATCAGTTATTTTATGTTCCGAAACTTTACTATCACTTCTCCTTTTCTGTTTTCCCGTCAAAATGCAAATTTTAGCTGGAGCTTATTTAAGTGAGTGTAGTGAAAGCATTTCCCATATGTTCAAAGCGACGTTGTTGTTATTCTACAAAAGTGTTCCTGCCTAAGGCGCTGATTTTAATTTTGAAAATAGTGCTATTACTTCGGTGTAGGTTAGAGCGAACATGCGCTTTAAATCTTTCTGCGTAGCCTTTGGCTAAATAATATTTGAATTTAGTTCAATTTAAAATTCTACTTTTAAATTTACGCCATAAATGCTGGCTGGTTTTTAAGCACCGGAGGGTCTTCTATTCAGCTTATTTAAACGCTTAATAAAAAGGTGTGTTACACCCTTCACACGTTTCTATTTGCTTAACTTGACATAGCGATAAGTCGTTTAGTTCTACTTCGATTCTTGACATTGTGTATGTAAGCAAAACGAGGGCGACTCTGCAAGCTAAAACGAAAGTTAAATATCAATAGGCAACTCAATCAGAAAACAAAATGATATAAGAAATCCTTTGTATGAAGAGTTCCACACATCATCAAAATCATTCGAAACCAAGATAAAAGTGTCCATCACCAAGGAATATGCTCTATATCAAACGAGTCGTTAAATGAGTAACTAAACTAACTTACTGGTGGCACCAGTATAGCTGATATTTATAGTTTACCTCAAAGAGCAGTGTAAACACTTCTGGAAACCTCGAGAAAGCTTCCTATAACTTCCAGAATACTACCGAGTTGGCTAGGTATGGCAAAATGTTTCCAGCATGGGTACAAAATGTTTTGCTTAAGTTCATCAAGACGGGTTTTGTCCATATCTATGGTGCTGATATGTTTTAACTGATAGATCAGCCGATTAACAGCTGAAAGTTCTAGAACGTAAATGTGTAACATAATCGTTAACAACGCACAAAGATGCCACAAATTCAGTATTTATTAATATAAACAGTATATAGCATTGCTACTTAAAATGTTTTCCCTAAATCATCAAAAATAAAGATGTGTAAGATCGTAAAAATACTTAAAATCAGATTTAAGTGAACAGAAGTATTTATGAAAGTTTGAAGTAATACTTACTACAATTCAAGATCTGTAAAGAATTAAAATATTAGCAAAATTTGAACAAATAATAAAGTATTGTTCTCACGAAAACGAAAGAAATAGAGAGAAATTCTTCTGGATGATGGGAACGATTTAATCTAAATTTTCATGATAATAGAAGGCTCCATCACCAGTCAAAATAATATAGAAAAAGGTAATGAAAACTTCTTCCGCTGAAGGATAATTTGAAAAATTAGTATTATGATCACGTTTTTCCCATTTGAATAAGCAGTATATATTTCTGCAGATAAAACGATAGTTAAATCATAAACGGGTACCCCAAAAATCCCGGGTCGTCTTATAGGACAGATACAAAAAGAATTAGATTGTAATTTTATACAAATTAAAATTGTTATAAAAATCACTCATCAATGTTTTTAAAATCCTCCAAAGTACTAACATGCATCATCTAAGGCAAGTAGCTCCTCAAGTGCATCCTCACTTCTGTTGCTGAGAAGCTCGTTATATGTCTCGTCCCATTACGTACCTAGTGAGTCGATTTACACTTCTTCATCAGTAACCCAAAGCAAATCGTCTTCAGTGCCATCCATAGCATTAAAAAAGTTTCACACTTTTTGAAGGATTTGACTATTGTTTCCACTTTCACTGTTTCCCACGGTCTGATCATGAAATCCTTTCGCACATAAAGTGACTCTACCGCCGTAGCTCCACTATTCTTAAACATCTTCTTTACACTCAACTTTCAGTTATTTCATTGCTCATGCATGTGATCTTTCAATGATTTATTCAGAGAGACGATCTTTCAATGATTTTTCGAGACGTCTAAATATTGTAGCATCCAAGTTAAACCACCGGGTATAATAGCAATCTCAATATTGTTCGTTGTTAAACGATTTTAGTATTTTCAATTACAGGACTGCGGAACATATCCCACATCAACAAACTGGATTGATTTCTAAGAGCACTTGGGTCGCCTGTGCCACTCTTTTTTCTCATCCGCAGTTTTACACCATTCTCGTCCATCCACCTTTTCTCATGAAAATGTAGGAAATAATCTGGCGAGAATTTTAGTTTAGGTGTAGTTTCGCTCTTGAAAATAACCATGGGCCTAAACGTTGCTTCATCTGCCATGCATGTTAATACTACCATAAACCTGGTTTTCTTCATGGCGCGTACTTTTGACTTGAACAGATATTACACCTTTTATTTCCACAGTTCTATTGTAGTTAATCGGTGTTTCATCCATATTTTCAATATTAAATAATGAAATTTGTAATTTTACCTCATACCAATAACAAACTTGTGAAAGCTCTTGATTTATGATCAAGATCTTGTGGTAATTTTTATACAATTTTCCGTCGCATTACTATATTTTTTTGTTCAGGAAAAGATTTTACCAACTTATTGGTTCTTTAAATTCATTTCCTCGTTCTGGATTCACCCAAGGCTAGTTCAATGCCTAAGCCTAACCACATTTCTTGTAATAACGCAACAATTCTGCCTCTGTTTTTATACGCATTTTGCAATGTTAGTTTCTAAATCTGGCAAGCAAGCTATTACTTTCCTCAGAAAACATTTTTCCTTGGCCATTTTTTTTAATACCGCTTTTATTCTTTCCCCAATCTTACCTCTTCTGTGTTATATCGAAGCCCTTTCGGCAGCATAATTCTTCCACTCATTAGCCTGTTTTATGATTGTTATATGCTTTATATTGCCTTCTTTTCGTTGGTTCTAAGATTAGGCTCATAATGTACGAATTTATGCTGATTTCACTTACAGTACAAATAGTTTGAACACACGACACAACCTACAACGAAACCTGTTAAAGGAACATTAAGTTCGTGAACCGGTTTATGCTTCTATAGGTAGTTCTGCCAGGTACAAGAAAATAAACTTGTCAGGGGGGCATGCGAGTTCGTGATTCATCAAGAGCTTCTGTAAACAGTGCTGCCAGATGCAAGAAAATAAAATTTAATCCAGATGATGACTGCTGATCTAAATTCATTGGACGTTGATAGCTTGGTCGTCTTATGGAGTAGATATGTACTAAAACTATAAAACTTTGAAGAAAATTTATATCTCAACTTATATGAAGGTCATCTTATCTGAGGAAATATACTGTATTAAGTTCTATAATTATTTTTTTTTTACTTTCACTATGGTATAGCGCTCTTTACTCATGAAATATTGAATTAAATATTTATTTTTAAACTAAAAAGTTACTATAGTTGAAATGCTTCAGCTAATCGGACAGCGTTATACAAATTTTATTCCATTTTATAATTTTTTAAATCTTTATATACATTTGGACCACTCTGAGAAACTTATTCAGCTGAACATTCATTTTTCCAAATCAACGAGAATCTTTCAGAAAGATTTCTTTTTTTCCTTTCGAAAGAGTGAGATATACGTAGTAAGAAATGCATATATATTTCAAAAGAAACAACATATTTATTGATTTCATACGTAAAGTTTAAAAAAAAATATATAAAGTTCGAAAAATATATTTAACTATTGCCATTACGTTAACCGTAATTTCCTTTTACCTTTATATTTATACCCATATATTATGCATTTAAAGTTTTGATAAATGGCTTTGACTAGTTCTGTCACAAATATCGATGGCGCTATCATTTATTCAAAAAGTTAGGATCATTAAATAACTAGTATGTCAAGAACCACGAACTAAAAATATGATATACACTGCACGGTCGAAACTATTTACCACGAAATCATTTGATTTTAACGTAAGAATGCTTGAAACAAATTTGGAAGAGAGTCAAACAGAATAACATGTAGAAATTCCGATTAGAATGTTACTATTTTCTTGAAAACGCGAGAACATTAACATTGTTTTTTATGTTCTAAGAAGGTACGAAATTTAGTTCATGTTGGTTAAATGTGAGTCAAATGAATAAAAGTATGTCTTTCTGTCTTAAAAAATTTTGAATAACTGCATTGAAGGACAAACTGAGATCGTAAACATTTAAATGTTTTGATAGCTTTCCATATTTATATCTCGAAAAAAACCATATGTGCAGTAAAAAACACATTCTTGATTTTCTGCATTTTGCCTACATTGTGGGATACTGAAATTTGCTGACTGAAAACCAAGATGAATTCCGCCTCGACTTTTATCTTTAAGTAATAATATTTAGCCCTTCATGCGGTTTGTTAAAACGGTTTTTGTAAAATATTTTAAGCAAATCGTATAAATATTAATGTTAAAAACTGTGTAATATTCTAAGCACTTTTGGCCAGTTTGCCTAAAACACGTTATAGAGTCTCGTATTTTTTTGGTAACATCAAATATACGAGAAATCGTAAGACTAAAAGCAAATTAACACTCCGTCTTATAAGTACAACAGAGACAGAAGAATGGTGTAAAGGGACCTTTTATTTTACTCAGATAAAAGCTGACAGAAGGCTCCACTCGTACTTACATAAGCCAATAATTACGGCTTAAAACAAAGATAATGAATCAACTAAAACTAAGAAAAGTAAGTTAGCCTAACAGCTGCACTATAAGAATAATGCTCAAAGTTGGCTCTGACCTAAGGTCGGCTAAGATGCCTAATGGCGAGAATAACACAACGCCGTAGAATACTACTTGCAAGGAAGTTAAATTAGCAACGTGGCCTGCAGTAGGCAGAACACGCTCTGATTCTACCCTCTAAAGCCTTTCTTTAAATATTCTCTTCCTTCTACCTCATTTGAAAATTGTGCAAAATAGAAATTTATATTCTGGCAGAAAAATGGAAGTGAGGAAGACAGAAAAGTAATTTAACATAAAATAATTGGTTAAAAACTAAACGTAAACTTTACAACGTTTCGAAATTAAACTTTAAAAAAATAAAGAAATGTTGACTTGAATAAGCAGTAAAGACTTAAGACCCATTCTTGTTCTATTTCACAAGATTATACTACACCTTGACAGAAACTGATCAGATTGGAAACAGTCTTTTAACTTACACATGTGGATTTATATCTCACAGTTCCTCTCCTTTTCACTCTAGGAAAAAATAATTTCATTCTCCCTGTTCATCAAATTATCTATTAATGAACACTTTTACTTTGTTTATTACTCAGAGAATAAAAATAGATAAGTAAATAAAACTTGCATAGAAAGAAAGATTTAAATAAATTAAATCTACTGAAACTACTTAATTTTCAGTTACCCTTCCCCCAACAGAAAAATATTTAATTACGAACATTTATTCTTCCAATCGTTCCGAAAAATAAGAGGATCTGTCAAATAATTGTTTTTTTTAATTTAGTATTTAAACATAACCAAAAAAAGAATACTTAATAAAGTCCTCTAATAATGAAGTGGAAGGTGTTTGAAAATATGGATCTAAAAACTTAATGGGTAACATCTTATTTCAAATCTAGATATTATTCTTTTGAAACGTTTTACAGTGTGTTACACTTCCATGAATTTGGCTTTAATAATTGAACTCCAAAAAAATTACAAATCTGAGGTTATACAATAAGATTATAAGATATAATATGAATTTTCTGTTAGCTTTAAATGCAGTAAAATCTTTCTACCTGAGTCACTTAAATAATAAACCTTGTTAGGGGCGCTTATGGACTCTACGTAGAAAGTGAATAATTTGCTTGTTTTAGATCCAAGATACCAAAAATAAATGTTTCCTAAGTAAATGATGCGGTTTTATTTGCCCACCGGTAGAAAAATATTGCAAAATTAGGGTTTCTAGAACATGATCTAGGAAACGGGAAGTAAAGAACGTGTGGAACGCAAAAAAAGCAGTGTATGTCATGTTTTTCTCGGAAACCCACAGCCCATAATTCTTCAGCTAATCGAACAGCGTTATATACAACTTGTACCATTTCATAAATTTTTTAAATCTTTATAAACATTTGGACTACTCTAAAAAAATTTCTGAGCCCGTCAATTACAAAATAATCTAAAATTCAATTCAATTTCCCTTTATAAGGGAAATACATCTAAGCTGAAAGAAAAAGACGTCAATGTAACATTCAGAGTAAGGCTACAAATGACACTAGATTGATGTTGATTTTGAATAAAACTTTTAGGTTTGAAGGGATTCGATAGAATTATGTTGTTGAATTATGTAGATGTTTTTATTAGGAATATTTGTCAGGACTGAGTTTTCGATTCATATTCTTGGCAAACATCTTCGTGAACTCCTTAAATCCTGATCTGGAACAGGGAGCTGAATGCAGCTATGTTTTGTGGCAGAATACTGTGAATAAGTGGTAGAAGAACTGCACTTGAAAGGGATTTAAAATCCTCTTTTATTAAATCACTATTATGTACAACCACTTCCCAACTCGGGAGGGATACAGAAAGTAGAGACCGCACTAGGGTCTAAAAATGAACAATCAAATAAATTTAAACTAAAACTAAATAGAAATTAAATCAGTCATTGGCTCACAGAGCTATAACGCGAGGTTGGCCTCTAAACTAAATGGTGTGTAGCAAGATTTAACTAATACTAACGCACTTGAAATTACTTCAATAAGCAATCACGTAAAAGCTCTATGGCTTAGAATTTAAATGCTAGCTAGTCAGGAGAACGTCGAATAGCGTGACCGTGATCTGAGACTAAAAGCTCTCTCACACTGAGAGGTTTCTACCTCCGGTTTAAATACTCCTTGGCTCCACTTCAAATTAGCATAAAGCTAAAACACGCGCTTCTTCTAACGCGAAGTTGAAAATGAGAACAGATAGAAAAGTGTAAATTAAAATAAAACTTTGTTAGTTTAACTAAAACCTGACACATTTGTTAATGAGGAGAGATGTTAGTGATTACAGGTTCCATTGTATATACGTTGTTTCGTCTGGGGTATAAGTCTCACTTCAAACCTTATGAATTGCATAGGGCCTTTCCTAGGAACATGTATAGAATAAATTGTAGAAGGTATAAATTGAATAAGTCTAACATCATATTCTTCTATTATTTTAGTCACCTCACTTATTTTATTCTTCTTAAGATGGCTACTATTATTCTAGTGTTCAATTGTTACTAAAATGCAGATTTACATTCTGAAAATTACGTCGCATAGCACTTTCTGGCACAAAAAATACCGGGACATTCGCATTCAATGTAAAATATAATTAGAATTCATAAGTTGCAGTTTTAAAGTTTACCATTCACGGCACATTTCCTACGCTGCTTTTATAATAAACTCCGAACTTTATTATTATGCTAATTATGGGTATTTCAATAACACGGCAAAATGTTTTTTAGACTCCCATAGCCAAGTCTTTCACTGTGCAACTACAGCTATTTTTAACTTTAACTGGAGAAGCTGAGGTATTTCGTCTTTTATTGGAATTTCGTAGTTAATGAATATTCTTTCTATAGATATCGTGTTACAAATTGCAGAAAGACTTTAAGCATTTAAATCCGAAAAAGATTAGATAGAAAATGAAACAAAATCCGAAATCTGCTATATATATATATATATACAGAATATATAAACTGGGTAAGCAGTAGCAAATAAAAATAAAAATAATGCTTTTCATTTAGCAATTACATAAAAATTTCATAATGATGCGCTATCTCAATATCTTTATCGTATCGAAAATGTAAACCTGGAGCTAAAATAATAATAACTGCAAATGTGATGTAGGCTACATTGTCTTGAAAGATTTTTCATATGGTTGCTTTCACAAAAATGCAAAGAACGTTTTTATGTATAAAAACATATATCCGGTTTTTGCATTATTTTAAAAGAGTGTGCGTTACGCAACCAAAATATTCATAAAGGCAACATAATAAATTGCCGGTTCTAGCAATTTTACCATTCTTACAGCAAAAGTCTTCTTTTTATCCTTCCTCACAAACAGCCATCTTTTAAAGCGTTTCCTTTGTTGAGAAATAAAATCTTCAGTAGCTAAATTTCCTTTCGAATTGCTGCGCACATGTTAATTTAAAACGAAAAAAAAACTGTACTTTTAAATATTTTAATTTTTATTTTGTTATTAATATTTAATGTATATGATCCATAATGTACAATGTTACATATTAAGTAAAATAAAAATGTGTAATAAACCATATTTATTATGCATACAAGTAAAAGAAGCTTACTGTTTAGCAACTAGCCCTCTGTATGTTCCTTTTAGCCCAAAGAAGCGTTAGCTCAGAAGAGCTAGATATTAATTTCGTTTTGGCATTTTGCGTCGATTCAATATATCAAAGTCAATCATAAAGTTAATCACTTTTCAAATTATTGCCACCAAATATTAGTGCCCTGCATCATATTTAAAGAAATGAAATAATGAAGAATCTGTATGGAATGCATGTATGTTTCTCGCATTGTGAAAACAACAACTGTATCTAGAGGCATCAAATTTTGAATAACGTAGTCCTCCACTCGAATAAGGGCATTCGAAAGCCCAAATTTGGAATATGGAATTTGTTTTATTATTTATTTCATATTTTATAAAATTTCAACAAATTTTTGATTAACAAACTCAACGATTTCAAATCGCTCCATTAACATTAACATCGTGTGCATTTTTAAGCACGGATATTTTATGTTCGAGGTTTCTTTGCAATTCTTACTGGTATTATGTTAGCAGCATAGCAAAGCAAAGACGTTACAATGTCTAAAAGTATTTTCTGTCGAAGACTTTGAATGTCTGTATCACTTTTCAAATCAAAGAAATGCTTCTTTGGGAGTAATATAAAATCTGAAAGCTTTCAGATATTTTTCACTAGCCAAAAAAGGCGTTAGTTCAGACGGGCTATTAATTCCACTTTTGCATTTTGCATCGAAAACTTTAAAAGTCTGCATCACCTCTCAAATTGCTGCCACCAAATATTATCGCCCTTCATTATATTTAAAGAAATTAAATAATAAAGAATCTGCATATATATATATGTTTCTTGCATTGTGAAAACAACGGTACCTAGAGCCATCAAATGTTGAATGACTTACGTTTTCACCCGAATATGGGCATTTGGAACCCCAAATTTTTAATTTCTTTTAATACTTATTTCATATTTAGTAAATACTTATTTCATATTTATGAGTTTTTGATTAAAAAACTCAACGATTTCAAAGAGAGCAATGGCAGCACTGTAGGAAAACAGAACTATTTTTATTTCCAGCGTGCGAGACTTTGTATGGGAAATTCTAAAGATATGCTCTTTTTCAATTATTTTGCGAAAGTGCTGTTTAATTGAATTTTATGATTTAAGGGCGAAGAACATGATATTTAATACATAAAAGTTACACACAAAACGTTAAAAAACGCCTCTTTTGGCGTAATATATAATTTGAAAGCTTTCACGTATTTTTTTTTAATTTATTTTTATTTATTTCTTTGTTTTCCTCATTCTAATGTATCCGTAAAGGTGACAAACATACTTACGAGCCAGAGAGCCTTACTGGCATAAGCAAGTAGGTATCATTACTAAATATTTATATTAATCAACTCAGTACCGCCAAATGCAGCCATTTACAATCGAGCACATACGATATACTAATGTGTATAGAGGCAGAAATGGAAAGAAACGAAAGCATAATGGGCCGTTGTGGAGAAAATAAGCAAAAATTTCAATTTGAGGATTCCAAAACTATTGCTCCCGCTAACCCATCTTCCTCTTAATTTAATTCCACCGAGCTTTCCGATATTTTCCTGCTTAAGGATCTCGTAAATGATGCAATTTAACCGGATTCCTATCAGAAGCGCCGAAAAATATATCTTCAGAACTCATCTCTTTTCCTTCAACTAAGCATTTCTAGTAAATTCAGTACCTTAACAGCAATGCTTTGGTAATATTGGGTTAAAGTTCAAATGAAACTGCAGTCAATGAAAAATTTTCTTTCTTTCTAATAAATATTATTAAGTTGAATATATGTATTTGTTTCTTATTAAACTGAACAAATTTACGTTCTTTAAGTGTTTCAAAATTTTGTTTCATATATCTTCCAATTATATACAATTATAAGAATAACCTGAAATTTAGAAACAAATTTGCCTGTATTAAACATCGAATTCATTTTTTTGTGCAATATATTGCATAAATTACAATAAACAACATTGATAAAAGTGACTCTAACTGCCGTATCGAAAAGCACGGTTTCGAATCCCGGAGAAGGCATGGATGTTCGCAAAACTCTCTAATTGTTCTCTTTGTAGAGCTCTCTAAATATGCGAAGATGGAAAGTCTATTGGAGATGATAAAAGAAAAGGGGTCGGATACCCTCGGACTCGTTCCTCGAGTTGCTCTTCTTCAAAATTGTGGGCGGAACTGAGCAAAGTAGTACTGCCATCTGTATGTTAAATTAGAATCAATAAAATGAAATTATATTGTGAGTGGTGTTTTTAGCGTTGTATTGGAAGTAGTTTATGACATCAAAGTATCAGAACTGTAAACAGCGACAGTCTGCTACATTTAAGCCGTAGTTACTATGCAATACTGCTACATCTGTTACATTAAAAGGCGATGTTGGTGTGTGACATTACAAGCCTCCAATCTGTCATGAAAAGATTGCTACACGCGTTGCAGTATTTCAGCCGGTATGTTATGCGTCGTAGCAGATCTTTTGGTAGAATTGGTATTTTAGTTTTCCCCACAGAAGAAAACTAAAGGGGCAAGAGCTCTCTTCACCCAATCCAACGATTATGAAAAAAAATGGTAAAGATAAAATGCAGTATAAATTTCATTACGTGCTGAGCCGCCATCCTATTAATACCGTAGGCAACTAACTTTAAGTCTTCATTGGCAGGTATTCTAACGTCTACGGAAGTTCCTCTGTCAAAGAAGGTTTACATAATTTTTGTATTTTACCTATTACCTAACTCCATAAATTCTAATGGTCCACTTGATGAAGCCAGTGGGAGGTTTTACAGACGATTATAGATTTGCAAAATTTACTTCATTACTAAGTAAGACGCACGGCAAATCTATTGTACCATATCTTAATACCCAATGCACAAAAGTTAACTCTATTTTCAAAATGGTATCCATGTTAATCTTGATGGAGAACATGGAACAGATGGAATTTATGATGGTGTAAAATACGTATCGCACTTGGCTGACTAATATTACTTCTCGCGATATCTATGGACTTTCATATCTTACAACAACAGTAGTTTCAAAAGTAATTTTACTCTCTTCTCTAATCTATCTGCTGTTTCTCTTATGCCTTCTAGACGTTACACTTCCAGTTTCTCGCAATTGATTAGAAAGGTTCACATTTAAATTATCGAACTGGTTTAAGTATATAGGAATATGTTTTTAGATACGCGTTGGAAGAATGAGCAGCATTCTTCCCATAGAGCTGTAATATACTAGAGAGAGAAACGGCAACCCTGAAGGGGAACAGGAATGCTAACCACGTGACATATGGAACATTTCCCGAATCGTATTTCCCGCGAATCTTCCTTACCATTACATCCCTATAGAGAATTTGTGAGAAGCAAATGTTTGCGAGTACGCGCATTGTTTCGGACTTAAAAAATGGTACTTTCGTGCTCCGCATATGGATGTAATTCCAGATACGTGAAAGGTGAAGGAGTATCATTTCACAGATGAGCTTTTTCTAAAGTTTTAAAACCTATCTTTTATAAGATGTAGAGGTGTTTTCGCCACTCTACTTGCCATTTTCTAATAAAAATAGATTTTCTAATTTTATATAATATATGCATACTTGAAATAACATTTAAATAAAAGTATCTTAATATATATGTATGTTTTTAATAACTGCGTTCTGAAAAAAATGTTAAAATTTTAGTAATATGATATAATTTTAATTAGGCTAGTATTCTGCTTTGGCGACATTTTTTGTACGCCAACAGACTTTGCTTCAAATGCGTTTAGTTATATATTCTTTGTATGCGTTTGCTTATGCGGACATGTACGAAGTAGTAATGTATGTATTTAATACTTGGTAATGTCGATACAATACACTGTGTAAGAACTGCATAAAATTATGATTTTTTTTAACATGAATGACCTTATTTTATCCCCTTTTCTTGCATCCAAATACTATAACAAATATGTTTACTTTCAATCACGTATTTTCTTTCTTATATCATGTTTCTGGCATTTATTTTAATATTAAGAATTTGTTAAGTATTAGGAAAATAGTCATTATATAGCAGTTAAATTTCAAAACTTTAATAATTTTAAGTTTCTTTTTAAAAATAATGAACATTATTTAAATTTTACCTTCTAAAATTATTTAAAATAGTGCGACTACATTGTGCAATGTGCATAATATATTTATTTTTGCTAGTAAAAGGAAGTCTTAATTTACCACATTTTTGTTTCATAATTTATGAATTTACCTCTCTCTCTTCCTTTTAACTTATATCGGCTATATTGACATTCATTTTTACTTCATTTAATTTAATATCTTTCTCACTTTGATTTGCCTACTATGTAGTTCTCTATAATACACCGTATTAACATTAAACTTCCTTTTCGTATTAACATTGAATTTCTTTTTTGTATTATTTTCTGTTTTCACTCATTTTACTTATGTTATCTATTTTTTATTTTTTATTCTGTCCTAAGCACTAAAAAAACCTTCTATTTTTTATTTTTTATATATTTATTTTTTTCCCCTGGCCAATTTTTAGGCTTATAATCTTCCTGTTTTATTTTAATCTCTTTTTCACTCAAAATAATTTCTAAAATTATCTTTGCTCCTTTTTTATGCATTATTATTGCATTATAATAAATATATATATGAATTTTATTTATTTTTAAAAATTTTTTAATTATTTTACTTTCCATCCACTATTTTTAGTATGTATTATATACTTTGCCTAAATCACTTTTTATTTATTGATTTATTTGTTTATTTTTAAATGAAAAAAACTTGCAAATTTAATTTGTGCAGTATAGAAACAGCCTTATATTGATGCTACCCTCCTGATGAAATCATCACTATTTCCCCTTTTTTTATTTAATTTTATTCACTTTTAACGGAAAAAAATCGCCAGCCGTGGCGATAGTACGCCAAAGTCTAGGTTCAGTTTCATTTCTTGCCCAAACTCCTGCAGCTCATTCCTGTGCCGCTTTTCGCCCGGTTTTGAATGGCGATGCTCTGTCTAGTATATAACAGGTCTATGATTCTTCCTAGCCTTCCCATACACCATAAATCCATACACCATGTTCGATTTTTTAGCATTAGTAAATATTATCTTCATTCAGGTCTTGCTCCTGTAAACTATCACGAACAACTTATTCTATTGCTCATTCTAACATTCCTTCGTGATGTAAATGGAGGCATTATAGATACGTATACGAGAGCTCCAGCTTCTAGTCTCGGAGAGGCCATTGTACTTCTTCACCTCTGCTTAAAAAAAGATTTAAAAAAATCTGAAAGCTTTCAGATTTTATATTACGCCCAAACAGGCTTTTTTTAACGATTTGTGTGTCACCTTTACTTATTAAATATCATGTTCGTTGCTCTTAAACCATAAAATTCAGTTCAACAGCAATATCACAAAATATTTAAAAAAAGGCATATCTTTAGAATTTCTGATGCACAGTCTCATGCACTGCAGATAAAAGTGTTTTTTTCCCTTAAAGTGTTATCATTGCATGCTTTGAAATCGTTGAGTTTGTTAATCAAAAATTCTTTAATGTTTGACAAAATATAAAATGGATAATGAAGTAAATTCCAAATTTGGGTTCCATATGTCCATATTCGAATAGAGGACTAAGTTATTTAAAATTTGATGTCTCTAGGTGCCATTGTTTCTTTTACAGTGCAAGACACATACATACATTCATGTAGATTCTTCAGTATTTAATGTCTTTATATATAATGCAGGGCTGTAATGTTTGGTGGCAACAATTTGAAAATTGAACCGGCATTTATAGTGAACCGATGCAAAATGCCATAATGATATTAATAGCCCTTATGGGCAAATTGACACTTTGGGCTAAAAAAAAACTAATGTCTTTACACTGCTGTTCGAACTAAAAGGTGGTGGACGATAATGTGTCACCACCAGGACTTGGCAACTGGATCTCCTGATTCCCAGCCACCTTTTAAAAGGGACAGTGTATAAGCTATTTTTCTCCGTCTTGCTAGCAAGCCTACGCGCTGTAATTAGAAGCATACTCGACACGTATTAAAGAGTTCTAGGTTAGAGTCTCAGCGAGGGCATTGCTCATTTTTCTTATCTCCTGCTTTCTGTATAACCTACAGTCTCTACAGACTAACAAGAAAGTCGCAGTGCAAGCAATGTAAAGAAAAGCGAATGTAGGCACATATACGAACATAGTAGCCAGTAATTACGTCGTCAAATGGAGCAGACAACTGAAGTTAGGGTATTATGATAGTTGGTTAACCTTTTTGCATTAGAATGCTGCAAAAAACGCTGTTATCATCTTAATTTCCTCTAGTGTTAGTTTATTGATGTCAAAAAGCATTATTATTTTTGAAAAATTTAATTTTCGTATAATGAACAAAATATAATAATTATTAAAATCCGAGTAGGAGCTCAGATTTATAAGCCCTTATCTAAACTTCCATTCTGTGAAATCACGCTATCAGAAAAACATTTTATTTCAGAAATAATTGTGATGCCAGTTTTAAGAGATTCGACCTACACAGCTTTACACGAAACTCAGTTTTATTAATTACCACACTCCACCAACTCGCATTCTAGAGCCTACTTAACAGGACTAAAGTAAGGCATACTTTTTTATCAGTTAGATCTTCTTACTAACTACTTAATTATAAAAAAATTCATACTTTAGTAGTTACAGCTACTTCATTATATGGTAGTTTATTTTTAATAGATAATGTTTCGTTATTTATTTTATTTACTGCCTTATCTTTCAGAATTTTTCTTTTGGTTATCTCTTTATATTTTTTAATCCTCTTCTAAACTTATTATCTGAAGTTTTAAATTTTTAAAAAAACTTGCATTTCTTTAATGGAAGTTGCTTCCTTTTTTACTTTTTATTTACATTGTATTAATTAATGAACTTACCCTATGCTTTATTTCTAATTTAGAATTTATTTTTTGTGTAATTCAAGGGGAGGGAAAGAACACTTTTTATTATGCGTATTTGTAACAGTTTCGTATTTTTATTACTTTGGTCTTTATAAACTAATTTTGAACAATAGAGTCTAAGAATTGGTTAATATTTTCTGGTTCTTTTTACTTTTTATAAATGCCCGTATTTGAAGTAAGAAATGTTTGGAGAGAGGAATTGTTGAGAAATTCGGTGCGTCTTACCTTTGAGGCAAACTCGTGTTCTTTTATTATGACAAACTGTAGGATATGATAAAATGTGCATCATAAAGCCATACAGAAATAAAGCCTTTAATTGCTAATTTCCGACCATGTAAATGCGACTGAGGAATCAGAATTTTCCTATGACTATTCTAAGACTGGTGAGGAAACCATTATCCAGCATTTTACTTCGGATGTTAGCTACGTCATGTAGCCGTTTTATCTGGCGGCAATACATGAGGCATTTTGCGCACTCGAGTCGGCAGCAAAAACTATTGGTAGTGAAGAAAAAACACTGACACCCTTACAAACAGAAGACATAATGTGATACCACTGAAAATAAGTAACTCTGTTTTTGAGGAGGTTCAACAACTTAAATATTTGGCTACATATGTAAATAATAATAAGCTACTGAACTCAAGAACCGAATCTACAGGGTTAACAAATACTATTATGGAATGCAAAGCCAGTTTAAATCAAAATACCTCTAACCACTGAAACTAAAATACAGTTGCACAAGATCTTAATTAGATCTACATTGTTGATGGGAATGAATGTTTGGCAATGAATAAATCAGATGGGGATAAAGTAATTACATTTGAACGAAACACTTTGAGAAGAATTTTTGGAGCAGTAAGGGAAAATGGAGTATGGGAAAATAAGATATAATTTTGAACTTCAGCAAAAATTTAGAGAACCAAATGTTATAATTTTTTTTAAAGTTTATCAACTAAACTGGCTAGGCCATATACATAGATACGCAGAAGAAAATTCAGTGAAAAAACTGACATTAAAAAAGCCAGAGGGAAAGAAAAGTAGAGGTGGCTAGACAATGTGAAAAAGTGGTTAAAGAAAAGTAGAGGTGGCTAGACAATGTGAAAAAGTGGTTAAAGAACGTTGGTGTCTATAGTTGGAGGACTGTGACGTAGATGGTTCAACATGGCAGAAGCTGAAACAGCTCGACCGGACATCTGCTGTAGAGCGTAAGAGAAAAAAGAAGAAAAGGGGAGCTCCGTCGAAGAACAGCTCTGCATGACAGAACCGCAGCTTTCCATCTCTCTTTCACTATAACCAACCTCTCGGAAAGAATTTCGACAGGGTAGTATTTTAAGTACCTCCATTATGCAAGGATGCTGATTTACAAACATCTATGCCCTTTCAGGGATTATAACTCTGCCGAAGTCTATAGCAGCGGACTCGACTCCTACCAGGCCAATAAACCAATTCTGAATTCTGTTCAAAGTCTATGCCTTGCTCAGTTGCTCAGATTGAAAGAGAGTACTAGTAAGGGTATAATTTACAAGTACAGATTTAGTGGTTTTATTTAAGATTATTAAAACACTTTACTTTTAAACATGTCCTACCTCGTTGATGAATGATAGAATTCATAGTTCACTCTATATAGTGTAGAATGATGCAAAATGTCCAAAATTCTTCCAAGCAAACAATCTTTCTAACAGAGATTTAAACCTCGAAAACTAATGTATTGGATTAATAGATACACTTTAATTGTTCATAAATTACTAACAAATGGCGTTCGCTTAGTTTAAACATGATGCTGACGTTTGTAGTATCTCACTTGCCAAGGTAATTTTAGTACATCATGTGATTCTTCCATTTTAACTGTATTTTAAGATTGATAAACAGTATTTATAATCCAATATATATTAAAAACTAGTCAATATTAATTATTGGCGTATTAATAATATTTATTATTTAGAAGATATTATTTTTATTCCCTTTTAATTATATTTTACGAAATGTTCTCTTTTGCTCTACGATAAGCATTATGGTTGAAAGACGAAGCCCTGCGCTGTATGGTCATGGATAATAAAGAAGCTATTTCAAGCTCGAATGTTTTTAGCTATTAAAGCAAGCTTCACCGTAGTCTAAAGAAAGTTAAAAAGATAAAAAAAATAAAAAAAGTTTCACTCGCTGCATCATCTCTCTTTAAAGGCACATTTTACTACCTTAAATAACCTGCAAAGAATATATACATAAAAAAAGAGGGAAAAGAATTTTTTTTTTCTGAAAAGTTTCTGCCAGTATATATTCAAGAATTCTTATTTCAGACTGGAAGCGGAGAGTATCTAGTTTCACAGCGAAATTTCTTATTATTTTTAGAGGCGTTCTTCTGCTTCTTCCCTGCAAACTTGCTTTAAAATTTAAAACAGCCATGCAAAAACAAAATTTATTTCAATGTTTAATCGATTACTCGTTTATCTGGGGACTTAATTGATTATTTGTTTATTCCTGAATACGTATTATAGATTTACTAGAAATATATGACGACTGTCTACTAGAGTTTCTAAGTTTGCTTTAAACGATGCATTGCGAATACATTGATTTGGAAATAATACATAACAATTTACTTCATTCGTCTTCAGTTATTCTAATAGTAGTAACATCGGAGAAGTTATATAGTCATCAGGTTTATCAATGCAGGAGACTTGAAAGATATGCGAAGTCTTCAATGAGATTCGAACACCGGAGCTCCCTATGCTAGCCGGGCGTGCTATCCATTTATACTAACAATCGTGGTAGGAGGGACGAAAATACCTTATATACTCTCTTTTTTAAAGGGCGACCAGGAAGGAAGGGACACATTCTCCAAATCCTAACAGCAACCAGTTGCCTCCCATCATCTGTTTAGTTCAGGCGCCACCTGTAGGGTCATCATTGATTTGAAAACTAAAATTAAGCCCTATAGACCTTACTAGATAAGGTGGTGAGATATCATTACATTTTAATAACTCACAAACTGCTAAAGAAGTTTTCAAATAACCTTTCTATTTAACATGAACTCTGAACATAAAAGCTACGACGTGTGCTACAGACAAACCGCCACTTGCGGCGATGTAAGTTAAAAGCAATAACACTCAGTTAAATTTAGACGCAGTTAACGTAGTCTAAAACTATAAATTCAGCATAATAACTTATAAGATGGCTCAATATTTTACCAGCACGTAAGTCTAAAACATCGGTTAGCGAGAGAATTCCAAAGCCGGAATATCCATATTAAGCGGAGTTAGGGAGGAGTTATAACAGCGCGGTGCTAGTACCCGGAGCTCTCGCTCACTAAGATACAAAACCCTCAGATAAAATACTATAAAAGATAATTCGCATTCTGGTAAGAAATATGGAAGGAAAATCTTATGGTAAAAATCAAAATAATAATAACTGGTTAATCAACATAATTAGTTAATTAACATATGGTTAATAAACATAACGATAGATTAAGAGTTAACCATAATAACTGATTACAAAGTTATCAATCATTTCACCGTTTTGTACTTTATTTCGCAGTTTTGTGTATTATTTTGTACTTTTTACATATATTTCCATAATCACATTATAAGGTATTCCTCCCGTCTTCTTCTCATGTCTTTGTAGTGCAATTGGAAGCACGTTCTACCCAAATTCGAGAGGTTCCTGGTTCGAATCCCAGCGAAGGCGTTGCTCATTTTTCATGACTACTGCTTCAAAAATACATAATGGTTCTACAGTGGCCCCTCGAACTAAAAAAGGTGGTAGATGATGATTTTCCACCATCAGTACTTGGTGATTGGGTCCCCTAATCCCCAGCCGAGCTTTAAAAGGGGAAGTAGTATATAAGGTAATCCTCCCGCCATCTTCGCATGCCTTCGTGGTGTAGTGGTCAGTCCGCTAGACGCGTATTCGAGAGGTTCGGGTCCCGGTGTCGGCATTACACATTTTTCATCTCTCCTAAGTAAATATTCTCCGAACGCCTCAAACAAATATATATGTACACTCTAAATTCAAAGGCATTTAATAAAATTCTTAAGAATAATTAGAAACATTAAAGCGAAAATTGCTTCTCGCATAAAGATTAGAAGACTTTCGAAAATATTTTCTTAATATCAGTGCTTAAAAATGGAATAATTTCAAAACTGCGATACTTAGCAATGTTGTTAATGTTCTTGTTACTTAGCATCAATGTTAACCTCTTTTTATCGTTTCCAGATAATTGCACGAAACTCTTGTCAGGACTGAGTGTTCTGTGCATAATTTTGGCGAACATATTCGTACACTATCAAAGTCCTGATCTCGAACAGGGAGCTGAACAGAGTTATGTTCTGTGGTAGAATAACTGTGGTTAAATGGTAGAATAACTGCACGTAAGAAGGGTTTAAAATTACCCTTTTATTAAGCTACTATTTACAGCCACTTCCCAACTCGGAAAGGATAACAGAAAATAATGACCGCACTTGGCTCTAAACTGAACAATCAAATACTTTAAAATAAAGCTAAGTAGAAAATTAAGAAGTCGTTGCTCTCAGAGCTATAAACGCGAGGTTGGCCCCTATGCTAAACTATCAATGGTACGTAGCAAGATTTAGCTAATACTAACGCACTTAGATTACTTTGTAGAGACATTAGGTTATTTAGTAGCAGGAGACATGAAAAATATGCAATTCCTTCGCTGGGAATCGAACCACGGACCTCTGAAATATCGGCTCAGTGTGCTGACCATTACGCCACGAAGGCACGCTAAGAATGTGGGAGATATACCTTATATACTTCCCTTTTTAAAGGGCGACTAGGGTTTTAGGGGACCTAGTCGCCAAATCCTGGGTGTGGAGAGTCATCATCCACAACCCTTTTAGTTCGGGCGCCAGTGTAGAGACATTAGGTTAATACAAAGCAGGAGACATGAAAAATGAGCAACGCCTTCGCCGGGAATCGAACCACGGACCTCTCGGTTACGCGTCGAGCATGCAGACCACTACACCACGAAGGCATGCGAAGAAGGCGGGAGAAATACCTTATATAGTCCCCCTTTTAAAGGTCGACTGGGGTTTGGGGGACCCAATCGCCAAATCGCGGTGGTGGAGAATCATCATCCACCACCTTTTTAGTTCGGGCGCCAGTTGTAGAGACATTAGGCTTATTTAGAAGCAGGAGTCGTGAAAAATGAGCAATTCCTTCGCCGGGAATCGAACCACGGACCTCTGAAATACCGGCTCAGTGTGCTGACCATTACACCACGAAGGCACGCTAAGAATGTGGGAGATATACCTTATAACTTCAATATGTATTAGAGTAACAGCGCTAATGCTTAGAATTTAAATACTAGTTAGTCAGGCGAACGTCGAACAGAGCCGCAGTGATCTGAGACTAAAAGCTCTCTCACACTGAGAAATTCCTTGCTAACCTTTAAATACAAAACTTGGCTCCACATCAAATTAGCATAAAGCTGAAACGCGCGCTCATTCTAACGGGAAGTTGAAATAAGGGTTCACAGGAAAGAGAAATTAACATAAAACTTTGTTAGTTTAAATTAAAAACTTTACACTCTGACTTCTACTATTTAAGTTAATGAAGATTATTATAATGTTTTCATTACATTATTTAAAAAATTTTAATTTTCGTGAAAAATTGTTCATCTTTTGTGAGGAACTCTTCTTAAACAAGTGTACCGCGTTTAGGTATTTAAATTTCGTTGTACATTGTATATATATATATATATAACACAGGGCTGCAATGATTTAATTAAACATAATTATAAATAAAGCGAATACTCCTATTAAAATATTATATTTCAAACTAAATTGAGAAATCTCATAGAGTAAAGGAATTGCAATTTGAAGTCAAACAAATTCCAATTTATAAATTCGTAATTCTTAAGTAATATTTAAAAATGTTTTTTAATTTAAAACTTTAGAAAATTTTTCTACAAGTATTAAAAGTTAAATCGGCATGGAAAATTTTCTTTCCTAGCAATCACCAGTAGATGTGCATATGCATAAAATTGTGACAAAAATTGTTATTTCACTCTCCTTGCAACCTTCTAGACATCATGTTTGATCCTTGCTATGCATATGCAAATCGAAAGTAGAAATGAAATGAAATATAAATATTTAATTCCCCAAACTTACACGCTCATATGCACATCGAGAATTCCCCTATGCCATTAATTAAACCCCTAATGCAAATAATTTAAAATTATTTGGAATGAAAAAATAAATAAAAAATATTCAATTGAGTGAAATGTCAAATTTAAAAATGAATTAGGCTAGAATAAATTTAAAAACTAAAAACTTACTCTGTGCATCGTTCTAGTACTGCAATGAACATTGTATTATTCTTTATCCAAGACGTAACACAATGTCTGAACGGTTGGGGGAAGTGTGAAATAAGATAATTCACACTTGAGAGTCGGTATTCTTTCATTAGTCTTTCAGATGTTCATTTTTAAGACTTTTTTTTAATGGCTTTAATTATCATTTGCAATATCCACTACTATTGGCCATTGCTTGTAAAGCAATGTTTCCATGCCGATTTAACTTTTACTATTTAATACTTGCAGAAAACGTTTTCTAAAACCTTTTAAATGTGAAACGATTTTTAAATATTACTTAGAAATTACGCATTTGTAAATTGGAATTTATTTGACTTCAAACTTTACTTCTTTTATTTTATTAGCTTTCTTAATTTAATTTGAAATACATAAAAATTTTAATAGGAGTAATAGAAGTTAAAATGTTTTAGGCATACTTGTATTTTTGAATCAATTAAAATGTAACCAGAATGCGAGGAAAAATTGACGCAAATCTGCTTCATAATAAAGTAACCTTTTAATGGCTGCGTATTCGTATATTTAGAAATTAACTGCATTCGTAGTTGTTAAGAAGATTAAAAAACTGCTGTTTTAAGCCTTAATAAAAAATACTTCTTTTACACATCAAAAAAGACTTTTTGCTTTAAAAATGTGTACTCATAAATTTGCAATGAAGCAAGCAATTTCTTTAAGAAGTGTTCTTTGTTAATATTCAGCTAAAAAAGTATCTTATTATTTCTCCGTAACTCTTTGCTTATAAGCGGCATTATATCTAAGAATGTTTCAGTTTTTTAGTTAAAGTTATGTATGTTACTTATTTAGCCGGGTAAATTACCGTACTTTCATATTATTTTCAACACACATTTCTTCTAGAAGTGATTGTCTTATCTACACTGCTATTTAACTACAAATAATAAATAGAAACAATTAAACCATCTAGCTGGAATGTGCCTCTGCAAAGGAAGATATATATTTCAATTAGAGTCGGGGTAATTATTTATATGGTGCATTTTCCAAAAGCTGCAATTTCGTTGCGCTTTTAACTGCTTAACATTATTTATAACTCTTAAATATGTACTTCCAAAACTTGAGACGCAGATTTTATAGAAACGAGTTTCTGAATGTAGTTGAAAGCATCTGTTTAAACTTCAAAAGTTTGTGAAACTTTATTAGTCTAAATGCTCACATTTTAAAAGATTTTTAAATTCTTAATATTGTGAAGCTTTGCCATTTTCATCTTAAAATTATGAAAATGCATTATAAAATAAAGTGTGTGAATTTTCCGTTTAAGAGTATTTATTCTGCTATAAATGCTGTCGAGTTATTTTAATCATTTGCTTTCGTAAAAATAATCTGAGAACTTTGTATTAACTAGCAAATATATAACAAAATAGCAGCTATTTAATATGTTTAGCATCTATCTTCACGAGATTAATTTGAACAGTGCATATTAGCTACTTAAATTAAAAAAAAGAATAATTTAAAGTAAAGATCAAGGAGGAAGACAAGTAAACTTTTAAATGTTGCTACTATATAAATATAATATAATATCTATATGGTTTTCAGAAATGACTAGATGCATCCTCTGCGAGATGCTATGAAATTGTAATTTCTATCGAATTCAAGTTTATTTTCTCGTAATTTTCTCACTCTGACTGAGATTATTTTTTTTGGCGTCAAAAGATAATTATATGTTTTCTTAACTAAAAAAGGGCTTCTTATAGCGTGAATGCCAAAAAATGAAATTGGCATATTTTGCTAGAAGTATTTTTTTGTTTGTAAGTTATTGAAACTGAAAAGTTTCCCTTCGTAATAGCCTTATATTTGAAGTACTATTATAAATGCATGTAAAAATTTTAATCGCTAAATTAACTTATTTTATCTTTCAATTTAACAAAATCATGTATTGAAATGAATTCATTTCATTCAGTGTATGTTTAAGGAAATCATCATTTGTTTTTGAACCAGTATGTAAGAAAATACGCTTCCTTCCCCCGTGCGCATCCTTATGCTGTAAGTGGTTTGCTAATCCAACTAAAATTTGAAGAAATATAGCGGAAAATTCAGAGAGGACAAATTGGTTTTTCAAGTTATGACGCTTAATAATCTGTAGACTGTCGCCCAAATTGTGATGGGTGATAATTTGTCACAGCTGGGTTTGGTCCGTTGGGCATGGTCCCACTCTCAAGTCTTCCATTAAATGAAAAGATAATATAAAAACCTATCGGATTCCCTCATGCCCCGTTTTTGTGGTATAAGATATTAGCATATATAGCTACCAACTAGAAAATCCATTTACCAGATTGAGGAGTTCCAATGTTGATCCGCCTTATGTCTTGCATCAAAACTCTTACTCTTAGTAGTCCGTATAAGTTTGTCTATTAACCTGTTTGAAGGTTTCTAATAAACAGAAGTAGTAATCAATAACATCTCCCTGGAGAGAAATCAAGTAACTGCTTAGAAACTAAAATGCAAGAAAAAGCATTTTCTCTATTTTGCCCAGACGTTTGATAGAAAGAAGAGAAAACGGTGTTTCTTTGTCGCTCTTTCTCTTTAGAGGAATAATCTGAAATTTTACGTTTGCCTGTTTCTCAATACACGTATATACATATCTGATACATTAATACATGTTAAAGAAGATTTAATTATGTTACTGAAACATAATTAAATTTTATGTTAACTTAGTTATGTACTTCAAAACATTAAGAACTGGATTCCGTGAATATACATTGAATGCAATGAATTCCTTTAAATACATGATTTTGTTAAATTGAAAGATAAAATAAGTTAATTTAGCGATTAAAATTTGTACATGCATTTATAATAGTACTTTAGATATAGGGCTATTACGAAAGACAACTTTTCAATTTCAATAACTGACAAACAAAAACAATACTTCTAGCAAAATAGGCGAATTTCATTTAACAGCATTCACGCTATAAGAAGTCCTTTGCACAACACTCCACGATGTGTCTTAGGGAATTACCGCTTGTCATGTGACTCAGTATCAGTATTATATGACTCGTATGGTCATATTTGCATGTGCTTTAGAAGTGAAAACGCAATTTGTTATTGTAGTTGAATGCAAACTTCAATCAATTTAAAGGTCGCTTCCTAGCAGGAAATCGGTTAAAATTTAATACAAATTTTTTTTAAAAAGTCTGACATGTATGTGCAAATCTAAAAGTATCGCACGATTTCAACAGAAGAACAAGCCGAACTTTTAATAAGTATCCAATTAAATTATCTGAAACTGTTAGATACTGAACTTCAGATTCCTTTCCGAATGTTCTTTAAAAGGCGGTCAAATTCTTTCCATACTAATTGCTACAATGAAATGAGCTTGGCAGAAACAAAATAAGTTTTTTCCAGCTAAGATGTGATTATCTTGTCAGCGGAATTATTTGATCCACAGTGGAGTTACGTGAAACATTGTGATCGTCTAAAACATCGCAAACAGTGCTAGGGGGGAAGACTTCATTGCCTGCATACATATTCCCTACTCTATGCCTGAATATTAAAGAGATGATTCGTTGTTATAATGAATAAATATAATTAATATCCTAATATAATAGCAAACTTCATAACATAATCACAAAAAAGTCTAAATGTTGGCCTTTAAAACGGTCTGTGTTATTTTATATATATATAAAATAAACCCTGTTCAGAAAGCCAAAAAACAGAAGCACAGGGGCAAACTTCAAGAAATAAGAGGGCAAAACATGCCAAAATGGAAAAGGGAAATGATATTTACATGTTTCATCATCAGAGAGCTGGTGCAACGAAAGAAGGAAATAAATAAAAAATTATAATAGTATAAAAAATAAATTATAAGAAAGACATTAACTACTTATTTGCAATGCAGCTAAAAAATATCAATTCTTCGACTTTATAGTCATCTAAAACTGATCATAGTTTTTGTTGGAGCATTAATAATACCTTTCTAATTACTCCTGCAATTAAAAAACTCAAAATTAAGAAAATTAACTATCGTGATTTTGAAAATCTGTATTCAACTTTTCCACCGAAAGAAATATACAATGATCTTCTTATTACTTCAAAATTTATTTCCACAAGTGCGTTCAATCTTAACATTTTACAAATGGAAAACTTTCCTCAGTTGTACTTTATTTCACAATCGCAATTATTTTAAATTTGATACACCCATTTTTAAGCAAATTAACGGTATCCCTGTGGGCACGAATTTCTGAACACAACTTCCTATCCTCTAGAACATGCAAATCGATAACCTTGTATTCGGTGTAAATTTTGTAAAATCTCAATCGATTTCGAGGTCAAAACGGGTCCCCCTTCATCAGGAGCAAAAATTCTGCAAATCGAGAAAGCGAGTGTCGATCATATTTATACTTTACAGCCAACCCATGTAAGGGGCCTATAACGCCATCTGTCGGCAGAAATAATAACAAAAATGCAGGGTTAAGTTAGTAGAATTTTAAAGGCATTAGGCAAGACTGGATTATAATTAAAGTCATTGACTAAACAGGTTAAATTTTTGTGAATGTGAAGAGCTTCAAGAAAATCCAACTCCCTAATAGAACCAGCTTTCTGGATAATTTTAGCAGAACCAAAATCAACCTTGTGGTTGAATTTCCAACTATGATTAGCTATTGATGATTTGTTAATTTCTCCTTTTCGGACACAAGATTCATGTTCCTTTATGGGAAACTTTAATGCTCTTTTCGTTTGGCCAATGTAACTCGAGCCACATTGACATGATAAGCTATAAATTTCCCAAGAATTAAAGTCAGAAATAGAATCTTTAAGAACCGAGCCTCGGATTTTATTTATAGGCGAGAAAACAACATGAAAATTAAACTTGTTTAAAATCCGTGCAATTTTGTAACTGATAGAAGGACGAAATGCAAGCACGACAAGGTTATTAATGTTATTTCTAGCATCAGAATGTGTTCTTAGATGGCACGATGAGAATTTGCGAACAGCTTTATCAATGACTATGGGAGAAAATCCTCGATCAAGGGCAACAGATCTTAAATAATTGAGTTTCTACCCTCTACCTATTCATCAAAGAATTTCAGTTTCAACAGTTACTGGACAAAATAAATTTAAAACTATATGCAAATACATACAGATACATAGATGTACTATTTACTATAAATAATTTCAAAAGGAAATTCATAGGACAAACTCGCGAATCTACAATTCATGTTTAAAAAATAATAATACCTATGCAAGTCCACAAGAAATAGATTATCTTGATTAGCTATACAATAAAATAAAACTTTTTGCCAAAACAAGAGATTTTAAATTAAACATTTAAATTATTTAATTGACACTCAAATTTATCAAAAAAGGTATAGGTAAAACAATTTTGAATATAAATATGTGTAAACAATTGAAACAATATGTGTACAGAGATAGACTAATAAAAAGACGAAATAATTTTACTTACATAAAATTAGAAAATAAAAGTCCTTCACATTAAATTGCATTAAATATAATTCCTTTAAAATTTATTAATTTTTTCCTTAAAAGAGCTGGCATTAAATATCAAATTTTATCTCTAAACTAACAAGTCCTGATAAGCTTATCCGAAACAAAAGTGTGGGTAATAAAGGATTTTTTAGAATTAAAGGCTTGTATACTTTGTATTTAAACTGTAAATTTGTTTGTATATACTTCTGACTTCCATAATAAGACGCATTTCTTTTCAAAGTCTTTTCGCCATTTAGGTAAAGACATTTTTCTATCAGTCTCGGTATTTTCTTTTTCCTTGAATTTTTTCCAGAAAAAATTGTAAACGTATTAGCTTTTACTCAGATTACTTTTTTTACAGAGATTTTTATCATTTTAATAAACGAAATTTTGCCAAAGAGAATACAGAATTCTAGGTAACTATAACCCATCCCTTTCGATTTTGATTTTCTTGTTCCATAGCTAATCAGAAAGCTTCTATTTTGTTTTCACACCAGTTCGAAATTTGCTCAAAGCGAAATAGTAACTTGAACTCTCCCACTTATAATTTGGCAACACTAAACCTCATTAGCGTGCTGATGCGTACACACTTTCATATTGAATATAAAAATATACAATATTTAGTAGGAGTTTTAAACAGTAAGTAATAATTACAACTAATTTTGGCTGCTGTAAAAATACAAATGTTGATAAGATAATTTAAAATGCTTTTTAATTTTATTATAGTTTGTATCTAATGAAATAACTTTTACTTTGTAACTATTGATTCTTATTTTAGGTTTTACATTTTGTTCCGTAGTTCACTACATTTATTGTCTCTTCATATGTTGTCCTACACCGCGTCAGTGAACTTTTTTCACATTTATTGAAAATCAAAGATTTAAATTAAAAATTACATTACTTTGCATTCTTTACATTTTGGCATGCCAATATTTTTGAAAAATGCGACAGAGACAAAACGCGGTTGGACTAAATTATTGGTGATTTTATAGAAAAAGATTAATACCCTTTGAAATGTCAGGATCTTTCTATGGAATTGAAAACATTTTTTCTTGTAAAATGTACTTACTGTTTTTATCATTTTTATATTTAAACATTTTTTCGTTAAATTTAATACATATTGCAATTTTTGCTTTAAACATACGCACTAACTTTAACAATGTTTCCACTTTTCGTGATCTTCCACTTAGAGAATTTTTCAATTAAAAATTATAATTTACTTATAATTTCCTAAAAGATTAAAAACTGCATTTAATTATTAATATATATAT
>KK115088.1:1228-16781 GCA_000611955.2 Stegodyphus mimosarum | reverse complement strand
GATAGATAGATATACAATCATTATTCAATAAACGATTGTATTGATGCATAGATAGATATAACTGAATACATACAAAAGAAAAATCAATTCAAAACATAATCCAATTGCGCGCTTATAGCTGCAACATGTGATGGTAATAATGCAAAATAAAATAAAATAAAAATTGACTTTAAACATTGAATTTCTGTTTCTTTGGCTTATTGCATGTGGTTTATTCCGAATGAAGTATGAGATGAATTTTATAATTTCATAAAGTATGAGATGAATATATCTATCTATCTATCTATATATATATATACACCAATAATTCATAATAATTTATAATAAAAAAACTTTCCATATATCATCTCATACACAGAGGGTGTATAAGGTATTTCTCCCGTTTTCTTAGCATGTCTTCCAGGTGTAGTGGTCAGCACGCTCGGTGCGTATTTCGAGAGGTCCGTGGTTCGAGCCCCGGCGAGGGCATTCATTACTCATTTTCCATCTCTTCTGCTTTCAAAAAATAGATAATGACTCGACAAATAATAATGACCTCAACAAATCGGTTAGAAACTTTCAGGAGAGATAGAGTACTCCTAGACGATGCAAGATCACATAGGAATGCGTGGTTGAAAAGGCTTTACTGGCGTGATAGTGACAACACAGGAAGAACATGGACAGGGGGAGGCAACACGTTTGCTATGATTATACAGCAAAAATCAAGGAATAAGAACAAAAATAAACAACAGTTGTCATCAGAGAAGATGTTCGAAATTACTACTGAGAACCCTGATGCAGGCTTCGCATCTCCGGTACGTGGAAGATCAGCCAGACTTCCCCAGCAGCTGCCACGGTGTGTGCAACAAGTTCCTCAGCACTTCTAACGACATTTTGTACATCGATGTCTTGACGTACTCCCAGATTAAGTAGTCAATGCAAGTCTTGCTGGCCAATGCAGCGTACCACCCCTGCCGGCCCTATGTTGAGGATGCGTTTTGAACATTATTTAGAGCACCGCTTTTGATGACGATATAGCCTCTTTTTGTTCTTATTTCTTGGCTTCCACCGTACGAAGCATAGTAATCATATCTTCTTACCCTGTTCTTTTCTTGTGTTTTGCGTTGTCACTACCGCGACAGAAAAACATTTCCGACCATGCATTGCTATGCATATATATATATTATTTGTATATATTGCATACATACTGGGTACGTTTATGTTACATATATATATATTACATAAGTATATATTACACACACATGTATGTGTATGTAATATATACTTGAATAAAATTCTAAATTTAATTTATAGCGCCTTAACTCTCCATTTTCATTCGGTATTTCCCCTTTACTAAAAATATACCATTCTAAAAACTCTATCTTAGAAACCTCTTGTAAAAAATCGCTATAATATGCCTCTGTTCACCGTTCATATAATATTTTCTTGTTTTCTAAATCGTTTTATGTTAAAGGGATATCATGCCTTAGGGAGCAGTATTTCGCAAATTCATTTCGTGCCTCCTTTTATATGACGCCTTAAACATAAACAGAAAAGAGGTTTTCCTAGGGTTGCGTCTAAAAAATCATGTACTTAAAATATTCTGGCAACTAAATGTAAACAGAAAGTTAAGAACATAGTTGAATATTTATCTTGTGATAAATATTCAATGATGTGATCTTGTGATAAATATTATAGTTTCAAATTTTCTGAAAAGAAGTTTTTAATTATCATTTTAAAGACGCAATATTATTTTGAACTAAAATTAGAAACTATGGAATTTCGTCTATTATTCTAAAATAATAATAATTCGACTACGGTTCGAAAATAATCCAAAGCATATAACTGAGTTATTAAATAACGATTCGTCAAAACCTCATTTATTTCGCTGAATGCCATCTTAAATATAAGGAAATTGTATTAATATACTCTGTATTTAAATAAGTAATAACCAGGTTTAAAGAAATGATAAATATCGATCCTCAAATTATCAACCAGAGTAACGCCATAAGCATTAAAACCATGTTTTCAAACTAATAATCAAATTATTGCATTAAAATCCAGTAATCTCTTTTTTTTAAAGCAAAGACGATTTATTTTAATACTAGTTATACTGTGTTTCGTTTTATCATCATAGATTAATCAACTTTGTATGAATCAATATATAATAAGAAAGAAAATGAAACCTGACAGAAAATTCTTAGCCCACATTTATTGAGACAGGTTCAATAACGTTCCAGTAGTCTTGTTTTAAAGACTGTCGAAATTTCCTATGCATGATTTTTTCCTAAACTTAATTGTTCAGCTTTATTAACAATAATAGAAAGGACTATTTTGGAGTAAGTATATTGTAAATGCCACAAAATTTAAATGTACGTAAGTAACAAGTTCTTTTGTTATGCTATTTAACATTTATATTTTAAATTTAATGATATAATATTTACTACGTGAAAATTGGTTTATTTGATTATGGCAAAGTATGCAGCGGCTATTTGCCTAAGCGGAGAAATGCCTTCATGGAGAACTTTTAAAAGGATACTGGTTCGTATCCAGCTTATACACAGGAAAAACTAGGAAAATGCGCATGGCAATCAGCACATTCACCTGCAACTGACGCCAGGTCAAGATACCAGCGTTTAGCGACTTTACCGCTGGGCCACTAGTGGGCCTTGTAGTAACCGTAAATAAGTTCTTTAAGAATAAAATATTTCTCAGAAAAATTTAAAATTTTGATTGTCAAATAGTTTAGATTATTATTATTTTTTAGTGATCGAGGAGCAATAATAGATAGCGAATAAAGAGTTGTGAGAGAAACGTTAATGGTTACCCAAGTCAATATATAATGAAAACTTTAAGCAACAAGCAAATAAAATGCAACTTCGCCAAGCCGTTTACGTCGCTCAAAACGGCTGACTACAAAAGGAAGCCAAAGAAATGAGCAAAACCAGAACAGTACTCTGTTGCAGAGTCATCTGAGAACTGTTGGCAACTGGACAAGGCAACCTAAACTTAATTATGGCTACACTTGACCCGATTCAGTTTCTGCTGTACTGAATTATACTCGGAGCCATAGCAGAATCTATAACACAGCTTAATTAGAAGCAATATGATCTCTAATTCCACCTGAGTGCAAATTAAAGCACAACAAATGGTATGAACGTAACACCTTTTGAAATGTATCTATTAACCAACGTAATAGTTTATTACGTAGGATACGTATTATAATACATAATTTATTATACAGAACAACTTAATTTGTTTATTATACAGAACAAAATGAAAGGAATTATATGTGTTTATGACAATCAAAAAATGTTTTCAAATATTCGGCTGAATACTGAATAATCCCTCTGCTAATTTAAAATTTGTTCAATCCTAATAATTGTTATTTCTCCTTTAAGTAGTGATTTTAATCTACATGTGCAAGCGCACAGGTAACTGTAATACAGCTAAATAAATAGTTGATTTCTTAAGCACTTATGTCTATTGATTTATAGAAATCTCCCCATCATTGCTTTCACTTAAAAGTAGCTTCAGGAATTAAACAATGTACTGTTTTGAGATGGTTAAGAGATTATTCAGATGAGAGTATGGCTAGATATTTGTGTTAAGCGTAGGTAATCGAATTAATTGAAATGAGTTCACAGTTGATGCTGACAAAATTATCGAGCGAATCTTAACGAGATGTTTTCATAATAAATATTATCAGATTACTAGAGTAATTGCGTCATAAATTGTTGTTAGCGCATATGTTTACTTCTTTCCAGACTGATGATATGCAATTTGTTGCAGGATTACATTATATACATGTATTTTCCCTTCAATTTTGTTCGATCTAACGTTTTAGAATATACCCCAATTTTAGTGGTAATACGTATATTTCAATCTAAATAAATAAATGAATGTGTCTATGTGTATCTTTAAAAGAAATGAAATTTTAAATACAAAATGTGTCTTGCAGAGAATAATATTGAAATTCTATGATCTAAATTTTTGCAAAATTTAGACATTTAATTTAATTAAGTAAAATAATTCAAAATATATGAGCTGGGTTACTAAATAACGATTCGGTCAAAATCCTAGTTTATTTCCTGAATGTCACCTTAAATATAAGGGAAATTTTGTTAGTAGATGTTGTATTTTAAATATGTGATAACTAGGCTCAAAGAAAGGGAAAATAGCGATTCTTTAATTACTATCCAGGTAGATCTATAATCATTATAATCATGTTTCCAAACAAATTATTATGTTTTTGAGTTTTACTCTGTTTAATGAGATAAAATGTGAAACATACGTAAATCAAAATACTAATTTGAATTAAACCATTTTACAAACATTTCAGAGTAAAGAACGTTATATTAAAAAAAATAGTGAAATAAGCTAATCTCTAATATGACCTTGAATACCATAAGAAGGGTTTACGCAATAGATAACAGCATTTAAGTAATAAGTAAATTTTTTACTCGTTTATTAAAGTGAACTCTGAGCGACCTTAATCTAGTTCGAATTTATGCATCAGTCAATACAATGGTTATCAAGTCATTATACAAGAAGCAGGTGAGGAGCATTTGCGTGGGCTGCCATTATCTTAGTCGGATAATTCATTGCAAGAAGATGCTGCAGAATTCTAATGCACGAAACCAATCAGCGACAAGTCATATATTCACTGACCTCTGGTATTTTACCCTAATTTAAAACTCAGCGATGGCTGTTAGTACACGAGTACTGTTTTTTTCCCCATGCATAATGTGACTACCAGCCAATATCCCTTAAATTGTCCTCCACACAGGCATACATCCCTTTAGGTAGATAGACATCGAGTGTTTTTCTGTAATCCAAAACCAATGCTTTAGTCTCACTCTGAGCAAGGGTCTGCAGAAGAAAGAAATTATTTTTACGTTCACCAAGCAAATTTCATTAAATTCTGTAATTGATGAGTTTTTCCTTTCACTTTTGACTCTTAGATTTTTGAAGCTATGTTTCTCTACGTAAACAACTCGATCAATTTTTCTTCGTTAAAAAACAAAGCAGAAGTTATTCAAAAGTTAAATCAGAAGTTAAACAAAGCTGAAGTTTGCCGCACTCATATCTTTATCTCTCTCTTTTTTTGACCTCATTGTTTATCCTTTTTTTTTTCTTCCTTGTTACTTTCATCACAAAATAAAGATATTTTATGAGAAATATATTTGCTTATACTAACTTTGTGTACTATTATAGAAATAAAAGTGCGTGCACTGCGAAACAAAAGGTCAGCTCCATATTACCCGTTCTACTACCGTTCTTTAAAAAATTTAATTATGTCTAAATATTAAATTTTGTAAATTTTAGTACGAAATTTAGGGAGAAATTTAAAATTTTATCTTCGCGAAACGTTTTTCAACTTGCGCCAAGAATAATTCATTCGGCGAAATTCTTAATTTATGGCAACTTACTTACTTTCTTTTTTTTTTCATTGATGCAAGAGCGGAAAAAAGGTTCATCGTTCATGCTTTCAAATAATTTTAACAAAGTGCGTAAACCACATTTTCTTTATTATCGCTTATAACACGTAAGCCAAATTTCAAAACGCGCCAACCTGTAAATTCATGTATATCTTAGAAACTTTTGAATAAACAACTCTAATTTTCTGCAGGTATGCCTAGAAATACATCTATTTTAAGATGATATTCAAAATTTTATAGGATATAATACAAAACTATTCCAAAAAATTTATAAAATATATTTAAAAATACAAATTATAAAAATAAGTCATAAAAGTGTGTGAATTATATTTGGATTAGGCTTAAATTTCGAATTCCGGAAGAAGAAATCAAGTTAGTTTAATGAAAAAATAGATATTAATAAATACTGTTGCGAAACATTCGGCGGTTGCGCCTGTATGTAAGCTTTCCGGCATAGCACTAGGGTTGCCATAAAATTGTGTATGGTAGGGTTGTCAGATTGGCGACTATCCCATGGTCCAATCGGGAAGCTTCTAGAATAACTTCCTGTCGAGATATTTCTCGAAACGTGTGGAACCTAAAGAAAAGCTATATAAACCCCTTCGTTTCTGAGAGCCAGTAGTGTGATTAATTGTGAAAATTGTGAGAATTGTGAGAATAGCTGCTTTCTGTGAGTGCTAAGCTACGCGAGAATTTTGTGAACGGAAAGCGATCAAGATAGTGCTTTGCCGTTAAGCTACCTTTACAGTATAGCTTGACAGTGTATTGGTGATTGTTCCACGGTGTTTATTATAAGTTTAGTGTTGCCGTGAAGTTACCTTTACAGTTACAGCCTGAAGCTGTGTTGCTGATTCTTTCAGCGTATTTATTGTAGATTTTCGACGCTTTTAAAGGTAATTTTGGAACTGTGCCGTAAATAGTGGTTCTTGTAAATAAATTGTGCTTTTTATTGTTCTGCATCGTGTTTTCATCGGATACTCTCAAATCCACGAACCCGTAAAACGCAACAATATATATCAAATTCCGTTAACATTGAGGAGTTAAAATTTCGAGAGGTAATTTTTTTAAAAACTACTCGTGGGATTTTTATTAAACTTGGCAGTTCGGCATAATTTGAGTCGCAGAATAGAAATAAGGAAAAAATTGGCATGTCATTTCAAAGAAAGTCCGATTTTGTGTCAAAATACCTATATTAGAACAACGCTACATAAAAATCTAATAATACATATCCTAAGACGCGCTTTCGAGACATGTAAAATGCAATTTGAATTTCGCCAGTCAGCCTAATCGAACGGAAGATATAGAACTGTCCCATTTTTTTGCACAGTTTACCGGAGATAATATCTAACTTTTAAGATTTTAAAGAAGATCCCCGTTGCTTTCATTGTTTATGTCTCTCATCTAGCATAAACTTATTCATACGTCTGAAAACATTATGCAGCGCTAATACTTCATTTTCAACGACTTAACCATTTCAAATGAATATCATTTTGGTCCGTTATTGGTTTTTCGTGGTGTGTATTCAGTAGACTTGCCGTCGTACACATTCAGTACAACTGAAAGAAATCTGAAATAATTTACCTTGAATGGATATGATTTATATTTGTTCTTACAGACGCCACGTAGGCTGAAGAACGGCGAGACGCCAAAAATGGCAGAAATCTCGAATTTCATCTTGCTACATCAGAGTACACCTCAAAAGACTCCAAACACGACTGAGAGGTAAAATCGCTGAACACCTGTAGTTACTTAGGTTCTAGACGAAAGGCTGGTTGCAGGGGCATTTTCATGGTTTTATTCATGTATAACGTGTATTCGAGACAGGTTTCCTTAGAAAGTCCTCCACGAACTTATCCCTCTCGTTAGGCAGATGCCGTAATCTCCCAGACCGAAAGAACTGTGAGAGCTCCAGTAACTAACAACTGAAGCTTAAATCAGACACTAAAATACCTAAACAATTTGCATCTGTGCCCTCTCAGCTCAGTGACTAAAATTCAATTTTCGTAACATCAGATATTGCTTTAACGTAATAGTTTTGTATTTCTAGGGCTTCACGTTTTGTATATGTAGCTAAAAGATTTTAGGTTATAGAAAAGTGTCTTTAATGGTTCGTAACTAGAACAAACACACTTTGAATAAAGAAAATTGTAATCAACTAACATATGTAGGTATCATTTGTCATTTTTGCTAAAGTTGTCTGAAAGTGTTCATACCTAAATATCTGTGAATATCTGGTATACTAATGGAAGTCTGTAAATCAAGCCATAAATCAAATCTGTAATCTGTAATTTAAGAAATTTTTCTTAAATAAAATAAAACAAAAAACCTGCGTTAGAAAACGAAGGAAAGAAATTCCTAAAATTATTGTTGCGGTTTATAAACATAACTTACTTGTAAACTGGAGTTTGAGAAGTTTTTAACTTTTCAAAGATTTGTTCATAATAATGCTCAAACTCAGTTACCGGCAATAGATATTCTGTAGGTTCTATCAGTACCAAAGATAGCTTAGCTAAAGAGTGGTATTAACAGATTTACGGCAAAAGAAGTAAGACTATTCTCACAGATAAGAACATCAGTACAGCATTAATCACCACTGCGATGTTGGTCTGATAGCAGCTCTTTATCTTTACTCCTTTGATTAACTACTATTACAGTCACATACAGCAGCAAAGAAAGAAAATGGCCTGGATATTTGGGCCACATGGTATGGCAACAGTCAAGTAGCAACAATTAACAAAACAGCAGTAACCTTCAGATATATTTTTGTACCTATACTTAGTGATTTCGTTATTGTATTATTGTATCAGATCCCACTGACCTTTTTAACCTATAACTGAATCTTAGTAACAATCTTTATTTGGAGAATTTATGTAAGTTCTCAGTCAACACAAAACATACAATGGCTATTACGTAGTTCCTGTTTTGGTAATAATCACTTTAATAATGAATTTCAGCAATATGTGTTAACATTCAAAATTTGATATGGTGGCAGCGGCAGCCTAACAGTGAACGTTAAACATTTTAGAATCCTTGTATTTCTCTATTTTAATTATTACAATTGAAACAAACATAGTCAGTTAATAATGAATATTTTGTGACTATTGTTCTTAAGAACTGACAAAAAAGGAAGGTGTAGCTGAACTAAATATTGCAAGTTTCTTGAAGCAGACACTATACTTAATAACGTATTATCTGAATTCTCTGTCCAATATCTCTTATAGAAAATTTGGCTATTGAGCTGAAATTCAGCAATATATATTAACATTCAAAACTCGATATAATCGCCTGAGTTTTAAGCATTTTAGTATCCTTATACTTCTTTGTTTTAACTGTTCCAATCAAAACAAAATATCAGACACACAATGCTTTAAAAATAATAAATATTTTGTACCTATTTTCTTAGTATTCCACTCTATCAATCAGTTTCTCATTATTGTCGTTTCTGATCCATAATCCGTTGTAATAAAAATATTCCTTTCTTTAAAAGTTCGCAAATATTTTAGTATCAGTATTTAGTGTGTCCAATATCAGAAAAATAATGCCATTCTAAAAATTTCTGAGAATAATTTATTGATAATGTCTTAAAGTTATAGATCAAGATCTAAACTGCTGAGTCTTTTAATCACATGCAGTTCTGTTACAATATACTATTTTAATAGCGTTTGTCATACCGATGTAAGATGTTTAAATAGGACTTCATAGAAATTATTATTTTCTTACACTAGAGAAGCAGTACATCCCACATTTAAAAAATTCTAAACGAATTTATGGAAATAAATTCTTAACGTGTTATTCATTTGTTTAGCTTAAATCTTAAGCTTTGAAAATAAAGTGAAAAGAACTTCTCCGCCTAAAGTTATTTAACGAAATGTAAAAATGTTAAGAGCGTTGAGTTATTTTCCATATTATTATTAAAAATGAAAGGCGTAAAATATTGGCGTGTGTTTCCCCGATTTCAGTACAAAACGCTGATATAAATACACATTTTAGAATCTGTTTTCTCCATTTGCTTCTATTCCGTTTGACTCAATAGTAATGCAATACAGTTTAGCTTAGTACACATTTATTTGTTGTTTTAGAAGAATATTTATTTAAAACTCACTAAACATGAAAAGGAAATTAATATATTTAGTTTCTAGCAGTATTTGCACAAACGGAGAAAATCGGTACTATAGTTTTGTTTTGTTAGAGCGAAATAAACGCTGAGTGCCCCTAGACCTGAGTATATAAGAAGTGGTAATGCAAGCAATTTCAGACCTGAAATTTTACTGGGATAATAGAACGAATATTCTGGAATTAGGTTATTCCATTCATATGATTTTGCATTATTTAAATGTACTCGTTCACGAATCTAATTTGTCATTTATATGAAAATTTGCTCGAATTTAAAAGCTTTTTTAAATAAATACTAATAACTACGGCAGCCTGTCATGAAATGCTTTTACATCAGTGAATCTCAGCTTGTGAGCGGGCGCGAGAATATACAAGAAAAAATATTTTAAAAAAAATTGATTAACTGACTGAATGGAAAGCACACACAGACATAGAAAAAAATCCATTTCGACACATTTAATAATGAACTTATGAAAGTAAGACAACTTCAAAATCAAAACTTACTTAAAAAACATACTAAATTAAAAGCAAATTTAATCATTATTAGTGATTTCCTTGGACCTGCCTTGCAAAGCAAAGTTTTTCGAAGGAAGGCTTAATAGTAGAAACAGCCACTCTCAGTTCTGTTTCTATATTTAGCCGAGATCTATATTTTGTCTTTAAAGAAGCCACAGCAGAAAATCCAGTTTTACAAAGGTAGGATGTTGAAAAATAATAATAGAATGCGAAAGGTAATAGAATGCGAAATGGCCTTGTTTTTAATGCAGAAAAATAATCCTTTACTCCTGACCAAAATTCAAACAGTGATTTATTACTAAATTGTCTTTTGGTTTCGCCATTTGTCGTGACGTCCATGAATTTTTATTCCTGATCCATTGAGAGCCCTTCGGGACTCTTATGAAATAAATCCCTAACCCACTCGTAACTTGCTATCAGTTTGTCGTCAACAAGAAAATACGTTTTAAAATTCTTTGCCAACACGGCTAAATGATTTTCAATGGTTACAAAAACAACTATTACATGTTCTTCTTCAGCCTCGTACAAACATTCTTAGGTTTTTTTTTTTGCTTTAAATTTCTGCTCCACAATTCCAATTTTCTACAAACACACTAACTTTATCACACGTACCCAACACATGTGTTTTTGCTCCTCGGAGTTGAAGATTCAGTTTCTCGAACATGTCGACCAATAGCTCATCTACAAATTTCATCACAAATAAATCATTGCAAAAATTCTCGGCTTCCGTCTGTTTTCTTCTTCTAGGAAAATGGAAATTTCTTCTCTTAATTCATTAACACTTTGCAAGAATTTCCCACGTCATAACCATCTTGCCTCGCAATAAAATAGTAACGCTGAATGTATTGTACCCATGTCTTTATAAAGTGCGGAAAAGATTATTGATTTCAGGGGGCTCATTTTGATATAATTTACTACGGTAACACAATATTCAGAGCAGGACTCATTTCTTTGGAAGCCAAAGCTTCTCTGTGGATCCTGCAATGTGTCCAGACGCACTGAGGCGATTTTTATTTTACTTGTACACTTCGGAATCTTCCGTACATTGAACGAGTACCATCGGTACATATCCCGACGCAATTTTTCCATTATACGTTTGCCTCGTTCATAAAATCATTTAAAATAGCAAATAATGCGAGTACTGTGGCTTTCTATTGGTTTGCAGAAAAGTAGTTCTACTACTGACAAATTATCACAAAATAGAACATAGGCAATGAAATGAGCCTCTTTATTACTATCTGTTGCTTCATCAAGCTGTATTGAAAACAATTTGTCACTCAACTTCGACAAAAGCTGACACTGTACATCTTCAGCTATATCACCAATTCGACGAGCAACACTATCATTTGAAAGAGGTATGGACTGCAATTGTTTTGCAAAATTATCTCCAAACATAGTTTCTACAGTCTCAGTTGCTGCTGGCAAAATAAGCTCTTCACCAACGGTGTGAGGGTTTTTACATCTGGCTATATGAAACTTTGTAGGATGCAGTTAAACCTTTTTTATTCACAGACAAAGTTTCTTTATAAAATGGGTTTTGCTTTTCATATGATTTTAATTTTAATTCGAAGAATTACCTGAGTTTGTTGACGTACTCATCATAAAGCGTTTCCAGATGTCGATTAAGTTTATTAGGTTTCATGCTGTCTGCGGCCAACATTTTTGGGCAAATGATACGCAGGGGCCTTTCTTCTTCATTTACATTAGTACTGGTAAACCCCAAGTTTAAGTATTATTGAGAATATTTGCATGATTTTATTTTTGGAAGAACGCTCATCTGTATACATGTTGATGCTTGACTATCGTCTAATGCTCACTTACGCCGGCTTAAAAAATTATCCATGAGTCTGCATAAATCTGCTGCCGTAAATACACTCACGTTTGTGAAAATTGCAACACCATGAAGGACTTACGCGAGTGAGCTGAAATTTTCAGGAAATGCAAAGTAGCGCATGATATGCAAATGATTAGAATTGCAAATCCGTAGCGCATGCGTATGCTGAGCAGCGCCCTCTGAACGGCTGATGGATCCGAATAAATAGACGGCTGTAGCGAGGCGTGTATGGTTATCGGTGGTTATCTGCTAGTGGTAAACGTTAACTCAATCTGTACTTATGCCTCGTCGACGAAAGAGAGCGAGATTTGAACAACTTACAGAGTTTGAACGAGGGAGAATCATCGGCCTTCGTGAAGCTGGATTGTCGTATCGTGCAGTAGTATTGTTTAGAACGGAGCAAAAAATGGCTCACATAAGTGATGGGACACCATTAGACTATGCAACAAAAATCGTCTGAAGTAAGCAATAAAAATATTTTTTGGGGTTTTCTTTTTATTCAAAAGCAATTGGCAATAATTTATAAAATCGTCTGCATTATTTCTCTCCAGTTTGTTTTGGGATTTTTGTGTTTTTTAGCTCTGTGCAGCCATGAATACTACACGAACAGAAATTTTGCCTGAAATTCGAAAATTAGTTATTAATTTGCATATTGAACGTGGAAAATCAATTAGAGAAACTGCTGAAACAGTTAACTTAAGTCATTCGACAGTTTTCAATATCACTAAACGATATAAAAAGAATCATATGATTCAGAATAAAAGAAGACCTGGCTGACCATCAAAGCTATCCAATGGAATAAAGCGAATTATCGTTCGAAATATTAAAAAAAAATCCAAGAATGAGTGCTCCTAAAGTTGCTGCCGATTTACAAGCATTATATGAAGTAATTGTTAATCCTGAGACTATTAGAAGAGTAATTCGATTTACTGGATATCACGGTAGAGCAGCCATGAAAAAATTCTTCGTAAGTGAAAAGAATAGAAAACTCAGACTGGCTTTCGCAAAATCCAACATAAATAAGATTACTGGAATTAAGTTATATTTGCTGATGAGAGTAAATTTAATATATTTAGTTCTGACGGTAGAATCTTGGTGTGGAGAAAACCCACAGAAAAATTTCGCAAACAGAACTTGGTGCCAAAGGTAAAACACGATGGAGGAGGAGTTATGGTATGGGGGTATATGTCGTCCGCTGGAGTTGATAATCTTGTTTTTATTGACACTATAATGGATCAATACAAGTATATTGGCACATTAAATCAAAATTTGAAATCTTCAGCACGAAAATTGAATCTTCATAACGATTTTAAATTCGACCAGGACAATGACCCCAAGCACACTGCTTTGAACGTTAGACTCTGGCTGCTGTATAACTGTTCTGAAATAATAAAAACACCACCACAATCTCCAGACTTATCCCGTAGAGAATATTTGGCAAGAATTGGAATCAAGAATTCGCAAACACACCATTTCTTCAAAACAACAATTAAAACTTGTGCTTCAAGAAGAATGGGGTAAAATCACTTCAGAAATCACAAAAAAATTAGTCGAATCCATCCCAAGAAGATTAAATCAGGTTTTAAAAGTAAAAGGAAATCCAACAAAATATTAAAACCTTTTAAAAAGTAAAATTTTTGGATGAATATTTGATGGAAAAGTAAGTGTGCCATCACTTATATGAGCCATTTTTTGCTCCGTTCTAAACAATTGTATTTTTATTAAATTAATATTTTGAGAAAATGTATGTTATGTAATAATTGTTACTAAATTTAAGTATGAAATACACCCACAAAAACATTTTACATGTATTTTTAATTTATTTTACTACAGTTTCCTTTTGTAAAGCACAAGTGTCCCATCACTTTTGTGAGACACTGTGTATGAGAAAACATTTGCTCTGCGCATGCTCGAAACGGCTTCCACAAACCATATTACTTATTTTTTCTCTTTTCTTTAGTCATGCTTCTGTTTTATTTCTTTTATTATACCAAAAAAAAGTATTCCCAGTTTCTAAATTTAGCTCCACCCTTCTAGGTCAACTTTAATTAACGAATTTTTGTACTTTCATATTCTTTTAACATTATTTTCCTGTTTGGCTTTCATTTCAAATATAATATTTAAATTTTCGACGCTTCCATTCGCTTCATCTGTTCACCGTCCGCTTGGCAAAATGCCAGATGTGGTTTCTCGCCAACTTTGGCTCGACTTTACTCTTGTTTTGGCAGATAGTTAAAAATATTTTAAAAAGTGAAATCAAAATACTCAATATACAATATATTATTGTTGTATACATTTTATTGTGGGGCCGCGGGGCGCGATGAAAATTATGATTGAAAACTGGGTTGCGAATAATGAAAGTTTGAGAACGTTGTTTTATATTAAATTTTGGAAAATCTCTTTTATTTTTTTAAAATTAGATAATAGATACGATTAATATGATCTATGAATATCGCGATTGAAACTCATTTATATTTTAGCAGTGTGCTTCAAAACTAAAGGAGGTGAATGCAAATAACTTAAAACTTTTTTTATCTTCATTAGGATTTCAATTATCGCCGTGGCCAATAGAGCTCTCTTTGAAATCCACAGAACACCTGAAGATCATATTTCGAAGAAAATAATTTGATTATTCTGGTGTCAGAAATCTACCTGAGAAGAACTTCATTTAGCCTTACGAAAAACACTATTACACCTACAGGTCGGACATAAGAATTCCTGGAAAGGTTAAATGCATTCTGAAAAACTGATTACCTCTGAGAAAATTTTGCATGTGTACGAGAAGTTTTTACTGGAGATTTTACATATTTAATTACCCAGCCCATCATCCTCATGTTCATTACATGGTCTGCAAACAATGGATCCCTTGTCTTTAGTCCGATTTTGAGACTATGTTAAGATGTTCATTTTTGTGATTACCATGCCTTCTTGGAGCTAAAGCATGTGCAGCTATTGATTGTAAAGTTGGCACGTAATATTATTGGCTGAAACTGTTTGCTCTGAAAAGTTAGCACGTAAAACTATTCCCGAAAATTAAAATAAATGTAGAAATGCATAAATCTACGTGGATAATCATCTTCGCATGTTTCGTATAGCAGCAGAATGATATATTATGTAAACTCCGAACTTGTTTACCCAGTGTTCCAAAAACCATGACCGAAGACCTTTACCTCCAAGTTATGGTCATGATCACGTGGACGGTCAGCATGTAAACGACGTCCACTAACGGCAGGCAAGGGAAGGTCATTAAGGACTGTTATGGTTTACACGCTTTAGCAAAAAACCAAACGACCTCTTTGGATATGTTTTCTTCGTGTGAAAATAAGTTAACTAATCATTTTGCATTCTTCACTTTAATTCTGTATTTCACTTCAGTACATGCAAGATGCTAATCAGTAGACGGATTAAGTGGAAAAATTAATTGTTTAAAGGTATAGATGATACAACCAGGTTGCAAACTGACAGAAATTTCTTCTGTGTAACAGTAATTTCTTTTCTTTAACTTCTGAAATCATTACGAATAATATCTAGTTCAAACAATTTTGAAAGACAAATTTAAATTGCTACTTGTGAACAAACTATCAATTTTAGTAAGAAACTAAACCATAATCTTGACTGCGCTTGGTGACTTCAACTGTAAACTAGGTTTAGTATTTTTTTTTTTTTTTTT
>KK115087.1:143777-165434 GCA_000611955.2 Stegodyphus mimosarum | reverse complement strand
TACAACGACGGAATTTCAAAAGGAAAAGAGATGAGCAAGCTCCCAAAGAACAAAAACCAAAGGGGAGAAGACTGAACCAAGCTGCAACTTGCTCAACTTTCAAGGATTGGGCCAAGAAAAGGATGGATGACCACAATAAGATAAGTAGAATTTCGTATTCAAAAGTTTAGTTAATTTTTGAGTGTACTGCAAGTTGCAGGGTCGATTTTACCTCAAGCGAGGTTGAGTTTTACGCCAAGTGGGCGATAAGTTCTCATCTTGAAAGTAAAATGTTTAATCAATACATGTTATTCTAAACTACGTATATACAGTTTGAAACACAAACTGAAATTGATTAGAATATGTATTGATGTTAGGCGCACCTACGAAATATTTGCTTCCAAGGCCCATTTTCAATATAAGGCAGCGTTTGCAAAAGTTAATATTCCGTCATTTTCTATTAAATAGCAGCTCCGTGTCTCTCCCTACTTCAGGGATAAGAGTCAGCAGAAAGCACAAATAGTTTCTTTGTATTACCCAGTATCTTATGTGAAAATTAATAAAGGTGACGCCATAAAGGAAAGTTTGAAGTCTTGGTATTTCCCTTTTGCAATTCCAGCTCGAAGGGAGTGGAAATGCGTTTCTATTTCCCGCCTTTTTTAAGTGAAACCTTTCCAAACTTTACAGTCTTTAAAGGTTAAAGAAGCTAAGGGACATTTATAATCAAGAGAATTCTAAATATAGGGTCACTAAAAAGTATTTGTTAGCTACTGAATCTTCGCGAAGTTTGCACATAGAAGTATGAAAATTTTTATTTAATTAATTAAAATATAATGAGTGATTTATTAGAAATTTACCTTGATAAGATCCATATAAAAATTTATTGGTATGTTTATTAGTTCTTCACAGAGAGTGTAGGCCACACTATGCAGAAGCCGTTTTCTTAATACATAATTTATTTTAAGGAATTTCATGTTTAGATGTATACGTACAGAATCAATATTGTTGCGTGCGTACGGATTCGTAATGGATTGAAGGCACAAATCGTTCAAAAGTTAATGGAGTTTATTCTTTTGACACGAATAAAACAAAATACTGAAATATTTCCACAAAAATGTTCGTACAATATCACAATATCTCAAACGTTAAACAAAACTCAATTCAAAACAGAGAAAGTTAATCCAATCTCACAGCGAATTCGCTACAATCAATAACAGCATTAGTTAAACAACAGTTCGCTTAAAACAGCTACAACTGAGCTGAGGTGTTTTAATTCAGCTTTTATAAGCTTTTTAATTATTCACTGGAACATTCTGGTAAAACTTATTTTCTCGATTTTTTCGATTTTTGCGGATGGCAACAGCAATTACGAGATATTTATTTATTAAATATTAAATGCAGGAGATCTTTTATTTTTATTTTTCCGACGTAGCTTTCTCTTCAAAAATCATCTGCTTTGCATGGGAAAAAAAGCAATTTTAATTACAATTCTAAATAAATGGCTAAATGCGAAATCCGTAACACTGCCCCCTTCCCAAGGACTGCACGTCCCGTGCAGTACTAACCTGGACAGGAAGCCAAACTTACAACTAAGGCATCAATGCAATAATAAACATTACATTACAATAACAAATTAAACAATATAATTTATAAGCCATAGTGCTTACTACGTGATTGCATATTGAAACAAAATTGAAGTGCGCTAGTATTAGTATATCTTGCTACGCACCCTTTTAGGGAAAGGCCAAACTCCGCGATTTGCTCTGCGAAGCAAAGTTTGATTTAATTTCTGTTTAGTTTTAGTATTAAGTTTATTTGATTGTTAAGTTAGGCCCAAGTGCGGTCTTTTACTTTCTGTATCTCTCCCGAGTTGGGAAGTGTGTAAATAGTAGTGATTTAATAAAAGAGGATTTTAAATCCCTTTCACGTGCAGTTATTATCCAGCACAGCAGTTACATCAGAACAAAGCTTACATTTTATCAGCTCACTGTTCCAGTTCAGGACTTGAGACTTGAGGATAAGGACCTTATTACAGACTTTACCATGTTTCCAAAGAGTATGCACAGAACACTTAGTCCTGATAACCTTACTTAATCTCCTGATTGGTCTTTCTATCCGCTCTGCCTCTTCGTTCAGCTGATATGCTAATTTTTCGACTTCGTCCTTAATTTTTGCACACCAGTGTAGACTTGTCAGTTGTAGGCCTTTCATACTGTCCATTGTAATAGAACGCCCGTTATAACATCAATTGTGCTAAAATTTCTATCATGTTTTTCTTAGAAGCTTAACTATTTAGACATTTACTTTCTAAATCAAAGAAAATACAAAAGGGGCAGACAACAATTAGCTATTTTCCATAAACAATGAATGCCGTCCTGGAAATTCAAGGGATGCAGTGAAAGCTTTTCATAATGATATAAGCCAAATAAGAATAATACCTAAAAGTTTCTTATAAAGCTTTTCTCTGAAATTTACCGTAAGTGAAAAAAAGAAGTCTTCTTTAGACAATTTTGTAGGCATTTGTATTAGATTATGCTTTATACATATGTCTATCAGAGTCGAGCCGAGGTTTCACCGAATAACTTCAGAAACCAGAGGAGCGAAATTAAATTACAACAAATTAAAGCTTTGAAGACGGTGGCCGAAATATAAATCAGAGTTGCAAGGTCTCCAAAAAAAAAAAAGGCTCCAACTGAAATATCGGATAAAAACATTCTGCCCTCTTTAAACTCCTTAGAGTTTGAGAATTGTAAAATGACATTCGCTCTACTCACAACTGCACTGTTTCTGAAATTTACTTGTTTTCTTTCAGCGTGGAATGTTAGCTCGGAGCAAAAAAACCTTCAGGGTGTTCGCATAATTTATATGTTCTCGAGAGTTCTGCATCAATACTGCCATCTGAAAGATGCAAATTTAATACGATATAATGAAATTATAAAAAAACGTTATTTTAGACTAAAAGATATATTTAAAAGAATACACTCTAAGAAAACGAAAGAAAAAGAGAAAGTTATTATGACAAGGATCCAGGAAAGAAAACTGAACAATGATTTAGTTTGAATGATGAAACATGTACTACAATACAAAAGGAACAAACTCAATAAATTTTTTAAATATGAAATGAGAATATTAAAAAGAATACTCAAATGAAAAGAAAAAAGATGCTAATATCACAAAAAAGGCGATGAGATTTGGTTAATATTAAGTTGTTACTGGATTTTCATAAAAAAAGGAATGCGAATTGCATGAAACAAATGGTCAAAACTTATTTTCGTGTATAAATTAATCAATACATGTTATTCTAAACTACGTATATACAGTTTGAAACACAAACTGAAATTGATTAGAATATGTATTGATGTTAGGCGCACCTACGAAATATTTGCTTCCAAGGCCCATTTTCAATATAAGGCAGCGTTTGCAAAAGTTAATATTCCGTCATTTTCTATTAAATAGCAGCTCCGTGTCTCTCCCTACTTCAGGGATAAGAGTCAGCAGAAAGCACAAATAGTTTCTTTGTATTACCCAGTATCTTATGTGAAAATTAATAAAGGTGACGCCATAAAGGAAAGTTTGAAGTCTTGGTATTTCCCTTTTGCAATTCCAGCTCGAAGGGAGTGGAAATGCGTTTCTATTTCCCGCCTTTTTTAAGTGAAACCTTTCCAAACTTTACAGTCTTTAAAGGTTAAAGAAGCTAAGGGACATTTATAATCAAGAGAATTCTAAATATAGGGTCACTAAAAAGTATTTGTTAGCTACTGAATCTTCGCGAAGTTTGCACATAGAAGTATGAAAATTTTTATTTAATTAATTAAAATATAATGAGTGATTTATTAGAAATTTACCTTGATAAGATCCATATAAAAATTTATTGGTATGTTTATTAGTTCTTCACAGAGAGTGTAGGCCACACTATGCAGAAGCCGTTTTCTTAATACATAATTTATTTTAAGGAATTTCATGTTTAGATGTATACGTACAGAATCAATATTGTTGCGTGCGTACGGATTCGTAATGGATTGAAGGCACAAATCGTTCAAAAGTTAATGGAGTTTATTCTTTTGACACGAATAAAACAAAATACTGAAATATTTCCACAAAAATGTTCGTACAATATCACAATATCTCAAACGTTAAACAAAACTCAATTCAAAACAGAGAAAGTTAATCCAATCTCACAGCGAATTCGCTACAATCAATAACAGCATTAGTTAAACAACAGTTCGCTTAAAACAGCTACAACTGAGCTGAGGTGTTTTAATTCAGCTTTTATAAGCTTTTTAATTATTCACTGGAACATTCTGGTAAAACTTATTTTCTCGATTTTTTCGATTTTTGCGGATGGCAACAGCAATTACGAGATATTTATTTATTAAATATTAAATGCAGGAGATCTTTTATTTTTATTTTTCCGACGTAGCTTTCTCTTCAAAAATCATCTGCTTTGCATGGGAAAAAAAGCAATTTTAATTACAATTCTAAATAAATGGCTAAATGCGAAATCCGTAACACTGCCCCCTTCCCAAGGACTGCACGTCCCGTGCAGTACTAACCTGGACAGGAAGCCAAACTTACAACTAAGGCATCAATGCAATAATAAACATTACATTACAATAACAAATTAAACAATAATTGCAATAGGTAACTTTCAGGAAATCAAATACTATCAGACACTAAATACAAATCAAATACTATCAAATACTAAATACAAATCAAATACAAATACAAATACTAAATACAAATCAAATACAAATACAAATACTAAATACAAATACAAGTGGTCTTATACTATTTACATTACTATTTACAGTTATATACACTACGTATTTTGGCCATAGTAAGGAGGTAACCTGTCGTAATGAACGACTTTAGGCTTACAGTTCGATGACTTACGGGTCCGAACCACGACGTCGTTCAGCTTGTTTAGGACTGTGTACGGACTATCCCAATGTGACTGTAGTTTCGGACAGAGTCCTTTCGGTCGATTCGGATTCCACAACCACACATTGTCTCCTTCTTTAAAACGATGTCGAGTAGCTCTGGTGTCGTATCTTGTCTTCATCTTCTCCGTCGCAAAGCTGTGCATCACTTCAAACCGGGCGTGGAAATCTTGAATGTATTCCTCAGGCGATGAAGGCGTATCCGGAGGGTGACCAAACAAGTGATCACTAGGCGGACGAAGATCACTACCGATGAGCATCTGGGATGGAGGATTGCCGGTAGTCCCAGGTTTCTCTTCGACCCTAGTATAATTTTGGCAGCTCTCTGAGCCGGGTCTTTCAGACGATACGTCGGCGTTTCGATGTGAGGATCCTTTCTGATGATGGATAAACATGTCCTCTAATGCTGAAAGCAGTTTATTGTTTTTGAAGTCCAAGAAAAAATTGTATTTCATTAAAAAGTCCAATCTTAGTATGCAAAGATCCGTAATATCTGCAACATATGCCGAGTGATAATAGGTGACACTTCTAAAAGTGATGTTCACGTTTAACTTTCCCTATATGTCTATTTTCTCCCCGGACGTAGTCTGGAGGGTAACACAGGATGGCGTCCAAATCAGTTTATCCTTAAATTGTTCAACTAAAGTCTTTCCGAATGATGGTAACATTAGCTCCTGTGTCAATGATCATATTACAAGAAACTCCCTCGATATGCCCATTAATGGATAGTCAATTACTGTTGCCACTTACTGTATAAATCTTGAATGCTTTAAAACAGAGTTTTTCATTATCTGGCAACCTCCGTTCCTCGATATGGTCGTTAATTTGTTTCCTCCGTCGTTGCTTGGACATGGTCTTAATTTCCCTGCCCTGTGGTGTTCTGCAGTTCTTCCTTTCGTGGCGTTCAGCTTCGCAGTTCCAGCACTTTAGTTTATTGTCACTCCTTTCCCATCTCATGGCATTTAATTGTCTATTTGAATCGTATGTCTTATTTTCCGTGTTCTGCAGTTCCTTCGTATGTGGCCTTCAACACCGCAGTTCCAGCACTATAGGGTCCATTTCTTGTCACTAATATACCGTCTCAAGGCATTGACTTGTCGGGATAAATCATCTAAACGAGCCATCAATTGATCCAGTGGCTCCTGGACTTTAGCAGCTCTGATTGAGAGGCCGTTTCCACCAGTTGCTTGCTGCGCTTCCTCGAATTTCATGGCGGACACTAGGACGCTTTTTAAATCCTTCACATCTGGCATTCTCAGTGCTTTCTGTATTTCGAGATCCCGGATGCCATCGATAGAGTATTGCAGGGAGAGGATTTCCCTTGTTTCTCTTTGTCACTCCGTAAAGGTGAGGTGAGACAGCCATTCAACATCCGTGGCGAGTACTTGGAGTGTTTCGGCGGGTTTCTGTTGACGGGATTTTAATTGAAGCCTACTGTAGTCCTTCAAATATTTCTCCCCGGAACGCAGCTCCAATGCGCCGGATAAAGCTTAAAATTCTAGCCTCTGGTTTTCGGCAAGTGTCTGCAGGATATCCGCTGCATCTGTTCTCAGAGAACAGGCGAGATGACAGACCTTAAGTTTGGGAATCTCATCCATTCGCCTCCACAACTATAGAAAATTGTGTCTTATAAACTTGCCAAGAGGTCTTGCCATCGTAATCGATTTAATGTTCCAGGACAGAAACTCTCTCTTCTATTTGTTCCTTGACACAAGAGACTTTATTTTCAACCGCGTCTATTCTGCCTTCCACAGCCTCAAATTTATTTTTTGCCATGCAAGCAATTTCCTTTTTCATTCCTTCTTGAGTTGCTTTAACGGCTCTCATCTCTTCTCTAACGGAATCTTGGCCAGCTTTCATCTCGTCTTTAAATGAAAAAAAAAAAGGCTCCAACTGAAATATCGGATAAAAACATTCTGCCCTCTTTAAACTCCTTAGAGTTTGAGAATTGTAAAATGACATTCGCTCTACTCACAACTGCACTGTTTCTGAAATTTACTTGTTTTCTTTCAGCGTGGAATGTTAGCTCGGAGCAAAAAAACCTTCAGGGTGTTCGCATAATTTATATGTTCTCGAGAGTTCTGCATCAATACTGCCATCTGAAAGATGCAAATTTAATACGATATAATGAAATTATAAAAAAACGTTATTTTAGACTAAAAGATATATTTAAAAGAATACACTCTAAGAAAACGAAAGAAAAAGAGAAAGTTATTATGACAAGGATCCAGGAAAGAAAACTGAACAATGATTTAGTTTGAATGATGAAACATGTACTACAATACAAAAGGAACAAACTCAATAAATTTTTTAAATATGAAATGAGAATATTAAAAAGAATACTCAAATGAAAAGAAAAAAGATGCTAATATCACAAAAAAGGCGATGAGATTTGGTTAATATTAAGTTGTTACTGGATTTTCATAAAAAAAGGAATGCGAATTGCATGAAACAAATGGTCAAAACTTATTTTCGTGTATAAATTAATCAATACATGTTATTCTAAACTACGTATATACAGTTTGAAACACAAACTGAAATTGATTAGAATATGTATTGATGTTAGGCGCACCTACGAAATATTTGCTTCCAAGGCCCATTTTCAATATAAGGCAGCGTTTGCAAAAGTTAATATTCCGTCATTTTCTATTAAATAGCAGCTCCGTGTCTCTCCCTACTTCAGGGATAAGAGTCAGCAGAAAGCACAAATAGTTTCTTTGTATTACCCAGTATCTTATGTGAAAATTAATAAAGGTGACGCCATAAAGGAAAGTTTGAAGTCTTGGTATTTCCCTTTTGCAATTCCAGCTCGAAGGGAGTGGAAATGCGTTTCTATTTCCCGCCTTTTTTAAGTGAAACCTTTCCAAACTTTACAGTCTTTAAAGGTTAAAGAAGCTAAGGGACATTTATAATCAAGAGAATTCTAAATATAGGGTCACTAAAAAGTATTTGTTAGCTACTGAATCTTCGCGAAGTTTGCACATAGAAGTATGAAAATTTTTATTTAATTAATTAAAATATAATGAGTGATTTATTAGAAATTTACCTTGATAAGATCCATATAAAAATTTATTGGTATGTTTATTAGTTCTTCACAGAGAGTGTAGGCCACACTATGCAGAAGCCGTTTTCTTAATACATAATTTATTTTAAGGAATTTCATGTTTAGATGTATACGTACAGAATCAATATTGTTGCGTGCGTACGGATTCGTAATGGATTGAAGGCACAAATCGTTCAAAAGTTAATGGAGTTTATTCTTTTGACACGAATAAAACAAAATACTGAAATATTTCCACAGAGATGTTCGTACAATATCACAATATCTCAAACGTTAAACAGAACTCAATTCAAAACAGAGAAAGTTAATCCAATCTCACAGCGAATTTGCTACAATTAATAACAGCATTAGTTAAACAACAGTTCGCTTAAAACAACTACAACTGAGCTGAGGTGTTTTAATTCAACTTTTATAAGCGTTTTAATTATTCACTGGAACATTCTGGTAAAACCTATTTTCTCGATTTTTTTTTCGATTTTTGTGGATGGCAACAGCAATTACGAGATATTTATTTATTAAATATTAAATGCACGCGTTCTTTTATTTTTACTTTTCCGACGTAGCTTTCTCTTCAAAAATCATTCGCGTTGCACAGGCAAATAAAACAATTTTAATTACAGTTCTAAATAAATAGCTAAATAAATACGAAATCCGTTATAATATGTAATGAAATAAGCCTGCATAGAACCTTTCAAACATTTCTGTTATACAGTTAACAAATTAAAACTTTTCTTCTCTCCAAATTTTGTGAAAAAGTCTTCAGTGAGTTGGAAATAGATATTCAATCTGCTTTCAATGCTGATATTTTTTAATAGAGAAATTTGGACAAGTTTTCTTAAACAACTAGTTTTATTTATGTTGCATACGATGAAAGTAAGTGTTCACTCCAGAACTGAACTCAAGATGAAATTGAAGATTTTAGTAATCATACTTTCTGTGCAATTTGTTATTATGCGTCTAGCGGTATATAAAGTAAACTGATTGACCAAGAGATGCATGAAACCTTTAATTTTAATCTGCAGTAATAATAAGTGTTCAATACACATGAAATGATTCGTAAACCTTTTTGACTTTTAAATAAAATGAAACCATAACTACAAGAAACTGACATTATTAGCAATTATAAAAACAAATTAACGATTGTGCTTCTCTAAAAAAAGACTAATCAAATTACGAGTACAATATGATTAAATTGCATGATGCCTGAAAACAGGTATAATGATTTTTTACTACACTGGTATTACTTTTATGCAATTGTTTTGCATGTTAATTTATTTCTATATTCATTATTATGATCAAATAATAAACAGATATATTTTTAAAATAGAATTCAAAGAAGTAATTAGGCACGATTCGGGTACATAATTAAGAATAATCTTTGCAAATTAGAAGAGAAATCGTGGTTATTTGCAGCTCTCAATTTTAAGAACATGTCATTTGCAGCGTTTAATTTGTTCATATATTTAATGTTACTAACATTTCCATTTAACAGAGTCCAAAAAGTCAGTCTCTTAAGACTGATTTTAATTAAGACTGTTTAATTATGATTGATTAATATTAATTAAACACAAAATGAAATTTATTAACATGACTGATTCTTACAGTTTAATATAATGTGATTGCGTTGGTTGACTGTAAGCGGCTTACGAATTTTCCAATTATTGCAACCAAATATTATCGCTCTGTGTTATTTTTAAAGAAATCAATATTGAAGAATCTACATGTCTCTTCCTCGCATTTTGATAAAACAACGATCCCTAGAAGTATCAAATTTGTATAATGTAGGCCTGCTCCAGAACATGCGTATCTAGAGCTTGAGTTTTGGATTTCCAATCTGTTTTATTATTTATTTCGTATTTTGTAAAACTTTAATGAAATTTTGAATAAGATTTGAAAGGGAACAGTGGCAACACTGTTCGAAATCAAACACCTTTATCACCAATCCCTGTGACTGTTGCTATTCAGAAAAACTGTAAGATATTTATTTACCTTTCAGTTTTAACTAACAAACTTGACTTTATGAAATCAATGTGGTGCTGCTGCCGAAATTAAAATTCTTTTACCTTCCACATGCCAGAGTGTTGTCATACATTGGAGCCTGAGATATTTCAAATTTAATCTGGAAGGGTACTAAATAATAAATTAAGTGATTTAAAATCAATAAGCACAGGTCTTAAAAATATCGTTTTCTACTTTTTAATGCGATTGAAATGAAAAGAATATGTGTTTAAATAACGAGGTGTTTACTTAGAAATATTCAATAGTTTTGTGAAATAACACTAGCTATACTCATTAAAATCATTGTATATTTTCTCTTTTTCATTTTTTTTACTGATAACTATTTTTAAAGAAATAATGTAGCGAATATGTAAGACAAACTCTAATACTCTATTGGGAATTCTAATGATATGTTGTTTTTAAATATTTTGTGATTTTGCTGTCGAATTGAATTTTATGCGGGATCAATGATATGAAAATGATATTTAATAAATAAATTTATAATGAAAAGACATAAAAAAAGTATTAGCCATCTTACTAAGAAAACTGAATATTGATATCATAAGCTGAGAAAAGACTGAAAAAATATAAAAATGTATGCCAACTCTTAACTCTGCATCGGGAATTCTAAACATAATCAGCTATTAAGCTTTTAAAAATTTTATGATTTTTGGTGTTTAACTGTATGTGGCGTAAGTGCGATGAAAACGACACTTAATAATAAAGTTAAAAAGAAAACAAAAAGAGGGGGGATTAACAGGAGTGACAGCAAGAGCAGGCCGGTTAGCGTGGAAGCTCAGCGAGAGCATAAAAAACCTTAGCAAACACTTTTGGGCGCCAGTTAAAATTTAAAACCTTTTAGACTTTTTTCCCATTTTTTGAGTACTGTAAATTTACTGGGGGCACACGAAAATATTTTGCATAGGTCCCAAGAGTTCTAGTTACGTCACTGGGCTTAAGATTGATAAGTTAGAGCGTATTCTGTCTCTTGAAGGCCATGTTACTATTCTTATTCTAGATATGCGTTTGTATCCTTTTTTCCCAATGGCGGGCTCAAGCAATTTATAGACATTGGCAACTACTTAGGCCGGAAGCGGTGGCCTCTTTATTATGGAGGCACCTAACAGGTGGGGCACCGTTGATCCTGTGAAGAGACGGACAAATTATGTCCATGCCTTCTCCGGGATTCGAAGCCGGACCGTTCGGTTCTGTAGTCAGTGTCACTAACCATTTTCTCGTCTGGGGGGGGCAGATTTCCTATCTTCGGCTTCGAATTACTACTTTCCGATAGTTAAATTTACGCTGGTGAAGTTTGAACCAACTTCCTGATTAAATTATTTTGTGCACTCATTGGTTATTAGATATTTAAATTTAGGCTTACATTCGAATTTATAATTTGAGTTTCTCGCTAAAAATGCTGGCGGATTTGTAAGCACCAAGCGTGCCTTCTGTTCACCCATTTTAGCTTAAACTAAAGGGTCTTTTATTCCTTCTTAAGTCTCGGTTGTATTCAGATATAGAATTAAGTCGCTTTACGTCTACGAAAGGTTCGGTCACAGCATAGAGACATTAGGGATTTTTGAAACAGAAATCATGAAAAATGAGCAATGCCCTCAGCGGAACTTGAGCCACTGATCTTTCGAATACGCGCCGAACGTGCTGACCACTACACCAGAAAGGCATGCGAAAAAGCCGGGAGAAATACCTTACATACTCAACCTTTTAAAGGGCGACTGGAGAATAGGGGACTCAATCCCCAAATCTTCGTGGTGGAGAATCATCGTCCGCCACCTTTTTTAATTCTGACTCCACTGTAGAGATATTATGACGTTTTGGAAGCAGGAGAGATGTTAATGAGCAATGCTCTCGCCGTGATTCGAACCATGGACCTCTCGAATACTCGCGGAGCGTGCTGACCGCTACACCACGAAGGCATGCGAAGAAGGCGGAGGAATGCCTTATAACAGTTTACAGCAATGAGACACTTCAAATTGGCTCCCGAATAAACAGCGGACCATGTCGCAAGGCAGTTCAACTTTTATTCTGCCCCCCTCAGGTTACAAGCCTAGCGGGCAAGAATTCCCCCCCCCTCCGCCATGTTTACAGGAAATTCAGGAACACGGGATAAGGAGAAACGTTCTTCGAGAAAAATGTTCTTCTTTGACTTTTCGCGATAATTTAGGCTCGGATTCTCGTACTTTTTTTGCTCAAAATAACTAATCCATTAATTAATTTACTTGCGCGAAAAAAAAATTTTATTCCTTTAAAGTTTAAAGAAATTTATGACGAAATTCTTTTCATGTAGTCCTGATAAACGTGACTTTCGAACTTCGACGCCGGCTTCGAGCTTTGGTGACAGATAATTTGAGCATGCATTCAACGTTTGGTCCTAAATTGCTTGAAGCAGTGGTTATCTTGTCAGGACTCAGTGTTCGGTGCATATTCTTGGCAAACATCTTCGTAACAGCTTAAAGTCCTGATCTGGAATAGGGAGCTGAATGCAGCTATGTTCTGTGGTAGATACTGTGATTCAGTGGTAGAATAACTGCACTTGAAAGGGATTTAAAATCCTCTTTTATTAAATCACTATTATTTACAACCCCTTCCCAACGCGGGAGGGATACAGAAAGTAAAGACCACACTAAGGTCTAAAATGAACAATAAAATAATTTAAACTAAAACTAATTAGAAATTAAACAGTCGTCGCTCACAGAGCTATAACGCTAGGTTGGCCTCTAACTAAATGGTGCGTAGCAAGATTTACTAATACTGACGCACTTGGATTTATTTCAATAAGCAATCACGTAAATCGTTTAAATAGAACTTGGCTCCACTTCAAATTAGCATAAAGCTGAAAACGCGCGCTTCTTCTAACGGGAAGTTGAAAATGAGAAGGGATAGAAAGATTTAAATTAAAATAAAACTTTGTTACAATAGAAGAGAAACACGCCATTTCAATTCCATTCGATTGAGTGTTTTTTGTAAATGTACGCCAAGTGCAAGTTTGTTTCAGCGAATTTGAAAACTTTGTTAGTTTAACTAAAACCTTACATACTTCCCGCCAGAATTGGCAAACGTTGAAATACTGTGGTCCAAACGGACCATGTTGAAACTTGCAATTCTACGACAAAATACACAAAATTTAACTCTTCTAAACTTAGGCCAACCCTTACAAAACAATAGTTGCTGGCGAAAATTTACAGACGAGAACTTGCTTTGTACATAACTCTTCATCTGTTTTGCGTATATTTTTAGGTTCATCTACATCTTACTCCTTCCAGCAAAATCTGGAAGGAAAGAAATTTTAGTACAACATAATAACAGTAATTTCTAGGTAACATGGTTTATTTTCTTACCCGTGTAAATTCGCCCACACACATTATCATTCAAGCAAAAATAAATTCTTCCCCCAATGCTCTCTCACCGGTGTTGGATGAAAAGCAAACCGCCATTGCGGGTTTTCTGTGTTCGGGGGTGTTCAAATCTCCTACCTACGATCGAATAACATTAGTTAGAACTTGACATACGAGACCTCAAAAGACACCCTATAACCTGCTAAATCTAAGGTTCTAACTAGCTTCATGTCTAGCACTTTAAGTGTATTTCGTGGAGAGCCTACAACACTTGCATTCTAAATTAACTCAAACTTTAACTTTTCATGCATACAATTCGCAGTTTGCACATAGAATGCTTCATTCACATTGACTTTGCACCTAACGTGCATTGATAGCATAATACTATTCGTTACATTTTAGGAAAGTTAACAATTTCATACCAATCATGAAATAGAAAAGTAGGTTAAATTTCTAAGTTTACAGCGAGTGCTTCCTATTGTTTTCTCAAAGTAATTTTCTGAAACATCACATTACACTGAAATAATAGTCCATAGACTAAATCGTGTTTTTTTTCTTTTATCGACTTTCCATTCTAGAAATTTTACAAGTCTTTCGACAAAGCATAATACAAAATCATTTAGTTAACATTTTTTTTCAGCAATTCATTGCTTTTACAAAAGTAATCTATTTACAATGCTTCAGAATCTACTCTACAAATATTGAGTAATTTTAAATCTTTGCAGAATTACAATTTTAAACAGAAAAATTTTCAAGATAAGTAATTATTTATCGCCCACTTGGCGTAAACTCAACCTCGCTTGAGGTAAAATAGACCCTTCAACTTGCAGTACACTCGAAAATTAACTAAACTTTTGAATAAGAAATACTGCTTATCTTGTTATGGTCAGCCATCCTTTTCTTGGCCCAATCCTTCAAAGTTGGATGAGTTGAAGTTTGGGCCAGTGTCCTTGACTTTGGTTGTTGGTCCTTGCCAGCTTGTTAATCTCTTTTTCTTTTATAATTCCGTCGTTGTATCCTGGGGTACTTGCGCTGGGGAGGAGGTTGCTCTGCTGGGCGTTTGCTGGACTGGACCCTTCGCTCCTGGGCCCTTGTTCGTTGCTGCTCCTGGTTCCTGCTGCATTCGGGACGTTGCTCCTCAGGCTGCAACCGAGGCTGCTTGCTTCTCAGGCACCTCTCCGATGTTTCCGCAGTCCTCTTGGCTACTTTGGGCTGTCCTTGCCCATTCTGCTTTGGCCTTTTATTACTTGCACTGTCCGTCTTTCTTTTAAATCCACATTTTTGCTTCTTATTTCTTCCACTTTGTTGAGGGGGGGACTTTCTTTTTCTGTCGTTTCGCTGATATTGTTGCTGGTTCCTGCTGTTTTCTTTAAGGTACATCTCTCGTGAGAATGGGTTGCCTCGGATCCTGGAAAAAATTTTTAAACATTTCCATTTTATTACGGTTGTAGAAAGGTTTGATCTGATCAACATTCGCAGCAATTTTCTGCCCGTCGTTTCTTCTTAGTACTACAACGGCATGTGTTACTTTCTCGATGATGAACGGTCCTTCCAAACGGGGAAAAAATTTCCCCACCTTTTCTTCTGGGGCATTTGACAAGGCATGTTTAATTTTCAAAACTTCATCCCCAACATTGTACTTGACCTCTCTTTTCTTTTGGTCATAATACAATTTTTGTTTCCTCTGGGCCATTTCCATATTACCCGATGCTTCCCGTATCAATTTATGGATATCAGTCATTTTAAATTCTTCTGCCCTTTCCTAGACAAAGAATGGTTTATCTAAGGGTGTCAAAATTTTTCTCCCAAGAAACAGTTCAGCGGGTGGTTTTTTTGTAGTATCATGTTTGGCAGTTCTAAGGGCAAATGAAAATTCATTTATATGGCTATCCCAGGTAGAGTGGTAATTTTTAACGTAACTTCGAATGATTTTCACTACATTTCTATCAACCCGTTCCGCTATGTTTGACTGCGGACGATACGGGACCATCTTTAGGTGACGTATGCCCAGTTTTGCACACATTTCCTCAAAAATATTACTAACAAACTGGGAACCATTATCAGAAATAACTTTTAGAGGCGCCCCGTATTTTAAAATATATATATTTAGAATTGAATCTACTACAATTTTTGCAGACACGCGTTTTAACGAAATCAACTCTAACCATTTGCTAAAATGGTCCAGTATAACTAAAAGATATCGGCTTTTGTTAACTTTACTTCTAGGATAAGGCCCCAATAAATCGATGCCTATTATTTGATTTGGGAATTCTGATTTAATACTATTTAGGAACCCGGCCGGACGAAAATTAATATAATTATTTAATTGACATGTTGGGCACGACTGGACATACGCCCTAGTAAACTTTTGGAGTTCTGAAAAAAAAATGAATCGCGAACTCTTTGGACAGTTTTTCTTATGCCCAAATGGCCAGAAATGGCCGAATCGTGCAATTCCTCTAATACATTCAATCTAATGCTAGCTGGGATAACCGGTCTGAACTCGTTCTCTTAGTCGTTTTCGTATAAAATAACAGTCCGTGAATTATTTCGTAATTTGCGGCCCTATATCTTATCAGCACAATATCCGGATGACTGAAATTCTCATTGTCGGCCAAATAATTGTGTATATTTTTGAACTCCGGATCTTTTCCGAGTTCGGCTATTACTGTTTCATGAGAATCTAATACTTTGGATGTCAGCATGGCTATTTAAACTGTATTTCCATTTTCATCCAAATTAATTCTGCTTAAGGCATCTGCCACAACATTTTCTTTTCCCGGCGTATGTTTAATTATTAGATTATATTCTTGTAATTTAACTGCCCACCTTATTAATCTGGGTGATAAATTTTTCCCAGAGTAGAGTCTAGTGACGGCCGCGTGGTCGGTATATACGGTTACTGGAGAACTTCCAAAGAAAACACGAAATTTATGTACTGGTGATAACACTGCGAGAGTTTCCCTTTCCGTGGCCGAATAGCTTCTGTGGGTTTCATTTAATGTTCGACTGAAAAAGGCCACGGGTTACCCATTTTGAGAAAGCACTGCCCCAATCACAAAATCTGAAGCGTCCGCTGAAATTTCTAGTCCTTTATCCCCCTCCGGAAATATTAAGACGGGAGCTTGAGTCAATGCGTCTTTCAGTTTTTGAAACGCCAAGTTGGCTTCTGCTGACCGCGAAAACCTAGCTTTCTTTCTTTTCAGATTTAGCAGCTGCTCAGCTATTTTGACAAAGTCTTTAATGAAGGACCGATAGTATAAACACATCCCAAGTAACGACGATAACTTCTTAGCTGTTTTAGGAACAGGATAATTTTTAATAGCTATTATCTTTGACTGATCCGTTTCGATTCCATTTTAGGAAATTTTAAATCCTAAATAGCGTAATTCGTTTGCGGCAAATTTACATTTGGACGCATTTATCTTCAAACCAGCTTCATTTAACAATGAAAACACTTTTCTTAAATCTTGTAAGTGTTGTTCTAGATTACTACTCGTAATTATAATATCGTCTAAATATATGAACGTACTTTTACCTCGGACAGGTCTTAAGACGATGTCCCTACATCTTTGAAAGTTGGCGGGGCTAGATAACCAAAAGGCATTCTAAGAAATGCGTACGTGCCACACTTAGTTATGAACGCGGTTTTGGGGACGTCTTCGGGTTTTACCCCAATCTGAAAATAGCTACTCGTAAGATCTAATGTGGTCATGTACTTTGTAGAGGAAATATTTCGAATTATCTGTTCGATTATCGGCAGAGGATATACGGGATATTTTGTGACGGAATTTAACTTAGATAATCTATACCAAAACGCCACCGCTTCGGGTGCGTAATCGGATAATCATTATTTTTCTTACACAGGACTAATGGGCTAGCATAACTGTTAGAAATCGGCGTGATGATTTTATTTTTCAACATGTCCTTAATATGGCATTCAATTATTTCCTTCTTAACTTTATCGTAGCGGTAGGGCTTTTGCCTAACTGGCTGAGCATCCCCCGTTTCAATATTATGATTTACGACCTGTGTGAAACCCGGTACATCGCTAAATAAATTTGAAAACTCACTTACCATGCACTGCAGTTTTTATTGTTCTTCTGCCGGTAAGTGCTGCAAGTCTAGCTGCGGGGGCTTATCATTCTTGATTGCTATTGGTTTCATTTTTAGCTTTAACTCTCCCAATTTGAAATCTAGTTTCGCTTCTGCCGATCTAAAAAAATCCACACCCAGAATAATACATGTTCGCACGTTTTGCACAATATAAAATAAAAGTTTTACCCGCTCGTCGTTGATACGCACGAACAACGGTACTTTGCCTAAACAGCTACACTTCTCTCCTTGGGTCGCTATGACATCCGTGTCTCTTGCACTAAAAATTCTGCAACGGCGAAAGTGCTTCTTGAAAAATCTTTCTGAGATAAAGCTGCTTTGGGCTCTTGTATCTAACAGAGCCGTCGCCGGTATGTTGTTAATTAGAACTTCAATCTTCGGTAAACTCAAATTTTTCACGACCACGGTGTTTAAATTAATTGTGGAACGGTTTTGCGCTGCTTCGGACTTCTTCAGCTTCCTTGAAGAAATCCATCTTAATTTAAATTCTTCTTATTCTGGTTGCCCTCGGCATCTTTTCTTGTTCTTCTATTGAATTCCCTTCGTTCGCTGCTCGATTTAGAAGATTCCTCTTTCTTCGGCCATTGCTTCGCCTTATTCCCGTAACTCTAGTTCAGCTTCTGATGGGGTCTTGGCGAACTCCACTGACTTCTTCGCTCAAATTGGCGACGTCGTTCGTTGTCTGCTGTTCTTCGGCTTTCAAATTGTACTGCGAGCTCAAATAATCTGTCTAACATCGTTGGGTTTAGAACCGCTACTCCAACTCTTCTTAGATCCTCCCTTGCTGTAGCCACCGGAAGGTTGGTGTCAACGTTAAATGTGTGTAGAAGATTTCACGAAAGTGGTCTGTATGCGAGGCGACCATTCATCTGCTTGCCGCTGACGTTACGCCATAAGAGGGACTGTTTGCAGTGGGCACGACAACCTGTCCACTGGACGCCTGATCAATGAAGGGCTGTTCTCTTTACGCGTGGGTCCAGGTTTAGTCTAGAAAGCGTAGTAGACGTTATTTGATATGGAGAGAACCTGGAACCCGTTATCATCCATCAAACATCTGTGAAAGAGATGCATACGGGAGAGGCAGTGTCTGTGTTTGGGATGGCTTCTCTTTGGGTGGATGCACAGACCTCCAAGTCTTTCCAAGGGGAACCATGAATGCTGAGGTTTATAGAGATGACATCCTTGATGCTTATGTGCGCCCATATACCGAGGCAATAGCTGATGCTTTCCTGTTACAGGACCACAACGCAAGCCCTCACAGGGCTCGCATTGTAGATGATTAGCTTCAACAGGAAAGAATTATGCGCATGGAGTGGCGAGCTCGATCCCCGGACTTGAATCCTATCGAGCACGTTTGGGATGCTTTAGGGATACATCTAGCTGCTCTCAATCCGCCCCCTCAGACCCTTGCCGCGCTTGCAACTGCTTTGCAAGAGCAATGGCTCTATCTTCCTATGAAACTGATAGACCGCATAATTGAAAGCATCACACATCGCTGTGTGTGCTGTATTGCTGCTAGAGGCGATCATATTCCATATTGAAGGTACTTTTCCTATAGCAAACTGACACCTTCGATTTGTTCATTTTATACATGTGCTAATATCTATACTACTATAATTGTCTGGTAATTTCTTTTTATGTTATTTGATACCTTACCATGTGTTGTATATTGTGGGAAATTTTCATAAAATTCTACATGTAACGTTTTCAGTAATCCTGATTTTTGTGACTTTTCCTTAATTTATGATAACCAGTGTATTTGGGCTTCATCTGAGTCGTGGATTCGTAATATGGAAAAAAATTGCCATGTCATTTCAGAAGAAGTCTGATTTTATGTCAGAATGACTATGTTAGAATAATGCTACGTATAAATCAAATAAACTGGTGTGCAAAATTTAAGGACGAGACGGTTTTTTCAATATAACCTTGTACAAAAGCTTTCCAAATCAACACATTTAATACCGTAAGATCCCCAATACGTAAGGACGTGAGTAATGTAAGCAACACTTACTAAAATAGAAATCAGAGGGATAAAAAGAAGCTCTATTGAAAAAGTAGCATGGAGCGCAATGCGACTGAAGGCCGAAACATCCCTGTGATGGGTGTCCAGCAAGAAACATCCGGTCTTTAATAGGGGATATGATCTCCCCTGACTGCTAGGCAGGTTTCACATCATTTGTGCTTGCTGGATATGTGGTTGTTAATGAGCTGTTGAGACACTGCTGCTCGTTCCTCTTGTAGCACCAATCGCAGTTTCGGAATCGTTACTGGCAATAAGTTACGTGCTGCCACGGGTCTCCCTAGTAAGTTCCGTACATGCTTGACGGGATTTAGATCCAGAGACCTTGCCGACCAATCCATGTGCTAAATATATTCACTCTCCAACAGCTCTTCGACAGTAACTGTGCGATGAGGTGGAGCGTTGTCGTCCATGAAGAGGAACTGAAGACCCATAGCCCTTGTGAAAAGACGCATGTAAGGAAGAAGAACCTCGTTACAATAGCAGTCAGGTGACGAACCTCCTTGGGAGATATGAAGGTCGGTCCGGCTACCAAGCATTATGTCTGCTCGAACGACAACTCCGCGGCCTCCAAAACAGTCCCTTTTGATGATGTTGAAGGGGTTTTTGCATGTTCCCCGCTCTGTCCAGATGTGTAGTGTCTAGAATCGCAACTCAGACTAAATCTGCTCTCATCTGTAAAGAGTACTCGTCCCCATTCATTGTCTCTCCAATTCCGGTGTTCCCGGCACCACAGAGAACGCCTTCTCCGATGGGCAGGCGTTAGAGGTACACACCGTACAGGGCGTCGTGCAAACAGACCACCACCGTGCAGTCTTCCGGCCACGGTAAAACGCGATATCGGTCGTCCAGTCGCCTGTGTCGTGTGTCTAGCGATTTCTCCCGCTGTCTGCCGCCTGTTTCGTCTGGCCTGTAAGGCAATATACCGGTCATCTGCGGGTGTGGTTCCTCGTGGACGACCACTACTAAACCCCCGGATAGCTGTTCCTGTAGTTTGAAATTGTCTCCAAAGTCGTGAAATGATGCTGTGAGCAATTCCATACTCTGCAGCCACACTTGTCACACTGCGGCCTTCCTCCAACTTCCCAATGATTCGACCTCGGGTAAAAGCATCCAAATGTCGTCTAACAGATTGATTATTCGCCATTTCTCGCTGAGGCAGCAACTCGGTGTGATTTTAACTGCTATACGGCGTGCAATCTCTTTGCCAGAAATACTGATCTTACACCGACAACATGCTGTATACTACTCAGACACTCCCCCATTACGTCTACCTGCATATCTGTGCATGTGCTACCGTACATCACCTTACTTAATCTCCTGATTGGTCTTTCTGTCCGCTCTGAATCTTCGTTCAGCTGATATGCTAATTTTTCGACTTCGTCCTTAATTTTTGCACACCAGTGTATATATCCTAGTCGCGCTTTCAGATATTAAAAACGCAATTTTAATTTTGTTATTTAGCCCAGTAGAACGGAAGATATAGAATTGTCTCTTTTTTTATTTTTTGCGAAGTGTACCTCCAAAACCTGTTCAACTCTACAGACGACACACAAACGTGCAAAGATTCACCAACATTTCTACTTGGCGAAAGATGTAATGACGTTACCGAAACCTTTAGGTTTGCAAAGCATTTGAATATAATCGATGTATATGCACACACTGTGCTGTAGAAATAAAATTTTCATGAATGTATTGTGTCATGGTGAATCCGTAAATATTACTATGTTTTCTGAGCTAAATAATTAGCCAAATTAATGCAGAAGAACAGTGGTGTAAATAAGGGTATGCAAGGAATGGTGTCGCATAGGGGCTCAAAGGCTTAGGAGGGCCTTAAATATCCCGCTGAACTACATTTACATGTTTAAACTTAAAGACGGATTCTATTTCATATATATGGAAGCTTTAATTCATTTTCCTCCGATAAGTTCCGAACTAGAGTTTTAGTAAAAGAAGATTAATTATTATTTTTATATTTTTTATCTTGTAATTTTTTCGTTTCTGCTTCTCCTTTTTATTTCTAGGGTTTGTTCTACTATGTAGTCTTATATTAATTTTGATATGTTTGAATTTTGCGTTAAACCTCTTTTTACACGATTGCTAATATTAATATAGTTGAGGAATAGCCTTGCTTTGACTCCAATTTACTTTTAATTTTAGAATCTTAAAGCATATATATATATATATATT
>KK115087.1:76855-143716 GCA_000611955.2 Stegodyphus mimosarum | reverse complement strand
TATATATATATATATATATATGAGAAAGTTGTCGAATTTTCTATTCGCTGTAGAGAGAAAAACTAGAAAATTAGTGGAAAATGCGCCTAGTGCTGCATAATTTATTCCATCAAATATGGAAATGAAATATGAGAGAATTATTTAAGGATTGTAAGAACCATGATCCCTTACCAATTTCTATTTTTATGAAGTTGCAAGTTTATAATATACATTTTTGAACAGAAAAAGCAAAAGAAAAAGTTAAAGTACTAAAAAACAGAGAAAACCAAAGTTAATCTTTTTATTCAAAGCTCCAAACAGAACTTGCCAAGGAAAAAGTGTTCTGAAGCTTTAAACAAAGTGAATTAACTGAACAACAAATCGAGTTTCATTCCGGTCAACTCACTGAGACCTCTTTCGTCAATTAGCACTATTATTTTTAATTCTAAACAAATCTGTTTATACAATGCTTCAATATATCTATACATATTTGAGGCTCTCATTGAATTGGTCTCTTTTCCCTACTCGTTTTGTTGTCCGAATACAAATAGAAACGAATAATACATTTAATGACGAAATAAATTTTATATTCAACGGAAAAAGTTGGACTAATTGCAATCGGAAGAAATATTTATAAGCAAGGGGGAAAATAGAAATAAAAATGGGAAAAATAATAATAAAAATGAAACGCTGTACAAAGTACAATGTAAAGCTCAAATTTTTTATCGAAAAATTTGATTGTCAAATGTAAAGGCTAAATAAGGGCCAGGTTCGAATGCGTACTAAAACTGAAAATACTTTTTGCTAATGTAAAAGAAAAGGAGAGAGAACGAGGTTAATTTAGTAAAAATGCTACATTTGGAGGGGTTTTGCACAAATTATAATGTAAAAACTAAATATAATGAAAAAACACTGCCTACCTGAAGATGCTCATTTCCAAATTGTGAAAGCAGTAATGCTACGGGGTTGCCTTTCGGTATGTCAGGGCATTCAAAGTGCTATGTAATTTGCGACTCTGTTTCTTATCCTATGAGCTTTAAAAAGGAGGGGTCCAGTTTTGTGGAGGGGTGTAGGAATGTGTAGCTAGCCACTGAACTTTTACTAATTAAGAGCCTGTTTCTTTTTCTGGAAGACGTTTTTATAGCTCGAATGCGTGAAAAATGACGACTTTTTACTAACAAAACAATTTCCATTTCTGAAACTTTTATGCCAGCTTTTACAAGCAAACGCTTTTTTCAGTTCTCTAGTTATTCAAACACTTCCGTCAAACAGATTCCTACACACCCCCACAAAGCTGGACTGCTCTTTTCTAAAGCTCATAGGCTAAGAAACGGAGTCCCAAATTACGTAGCAGTTTGAATGCCCTGACATACAGCGAGGCAACCTCGTAGCATTACTGCTTTCACAATTTGGATATGAACGCCTTAAAGTAGGCAGTGTTTTTTCATTATGATTAGTTTTTATATTATAATTTGTTTGTGCAAAACCCCTCCAAATTTAGCATTTTTCTCAATTCACCTCTAAAAGTCACATTTCTTTCTCCTTTCCTTTTACTTTAGAAAAAATATTTTCAGTTTTAGTACGCATTCGAACCTGGCCCTTATTTAGCCTTTACATTTGACAATCAAATTTTTCGATAAAAAATTTCAGCTTTGTATTGTACTGTGTACAGCGTTTCATTTTTATTATTATTTTTATTTCCATTATTCCTCTTGTTCATCAATATTTCTTTCGATTGTAATTAGTCCAACTTTTTCCCTTGAATATAAAATTTATTTTGGCATTAAATGTATTATTCGTTTCTATTTGTGCTCGGACAGCAAAACAAGTAGGGAAAAGAGACCAATTGAATGAGACCCTCAAATATGTATATATATATATTAAAGCACTGTATAAAAAATTTGTTTTGAATTTAAAATAATAGTGTTAATTGACGAAAGAGGTCTCAGTGAGTTGAGTGGAATGAAACTCGATTTGTTGTACAGTTAATTGACTTTGTTTAAAGCTTCAGAATGCTTTTCCCTTGACAAATTCTGTTTGGAGCTTTGAATAAAAACATTAACTTTGTTTTTTTTTCTGTTCGAAAATGTATATTATAAATTTGGAAGTTCATAAAAATAGAAATGGATAGGGAATCATCGTTTTTACAATCCTTAAGTTATTCTCTCATAAACTACTCTACATTGAAAATGCAACACCAAGAAGGAGTGGTCAGAAATTTATGCAAATTTTAGAGTAGACGTTCGTCACTGAGTTATGCGAATGATGTGAAATGAGCAGCTCTCCGACGCACGTGAAGTAAGATATAAGGGAAGGAACGTGCAGAATGGGCAATATTCGTGTCGTTATTTCTGCCAGACGAATTATCGAAGAGTGTTGGTTTTTGTTCCGTAGGATACTTTTAATAGGAGAGAATGCCAAGGCAGCTGTCAACGAAGGCACTTCCAGCAGATAGACGATTTTACGAGGGGTATGGTGATCGGACTGAGAAGGGCGGGTTGGTCCTTACGTCAAATCGCAGCTGATGCCCACATGGATGCGAGCACGGTGCATCGGCTATGGTGAACATGGTTGGAACAAAGGAATGTGGGAGGAAGGATGGGTGCAGGTCCAGTCGGAGTGACGTCAGCACGCATGGATCGACGCATCCGCCGACAAGCTGTGGCGCTCCCGCAAGACACTTGTATCGCGACTCTGCAAGATACCCTGGATGTTCCCGTGTCGACGAGAACCATTTTCCGTCGATTGGTTGAACGTGGCCTGCACTCACGGCGTCCGTTAGGAAGACTGCTATTGACCCCACAGCATAGACGCCAACGTTTAGAATGGTGCCGGACTGGAGCGATATGGATGACAGAAAGGTTTACGTCGTGTTGTCAGATGAAGCACGCTTCTGTTTATCCAGCGACAGTCGCCGCATACGTGTGAAGTGAAGTGAAAAAGGGGCGCAGCCCCCAGCCCACCTAGCCGAATTAATGTCGGCCCTATGGCTAAAAGAAGGGGCAGGCCCATCCAACACAAAAACGAAGCAGACTGCGAGCCGGCCATGCTCTCACCAAACTAATTAAATATTAAATAATTCATTCAATTAATAGTTCTTTTTAATGTGACAACCGGGAAGCCAAGCCCAGAGCTCCGTGTAACTAAAAATATTAATAATAAAAACTTAATAAACAACAAAAAAAGTACAAAATAGTATGGTTGCAATGACATAATAAAAACTATCCATACACACTAAAAGAACAGAAAGAAATCATAATTCCACAAGGTTAATAGTATTGAAAAACAAAACAAAAAAAAGACACATAACCTAACATCCAAAATAAATAAACTCTCAATTAAACGATAAAAAACACACTAAAAGGAGAGCAGCCCAAGGGCCAAATAAACAGGTCTGTGGCACAAGACAAAAGAAACGCAAACTCCAACAACAAATCAAACAGGTCAAGTAAATTGAAATCAAAGTTAAAAAGGGGTCTAAAAGCTCACTACCGATTATCGAGGATAATTGCCTGAAGATGGACCACTCCGACAATCGAATTATGTCCTCCACTGAGACACTAGTTCTCAGTGGAAATAATAACAGCTCAATTTAATAGTCTCAATAATTTAAATTCATTACATTTATGTATGTATTCTGTAATAATACTTTCTGGTTTACAATCTTTAAGCCTTAACTTATCGCAATCATTGTTGATTTAACTTAATTCAGTTATTTCAATTATGTGTTATCCATTATATCTTTAATACTTTACTTATGTGGATCGTCTATTAACCCAAAGTTCTTTAGTTGAGTGTATCATGCATTACAGGCATTAGAATAATTTACAATATTATTTCCAATTATGATTTATCTTAATTGTTCTATTCAACCTTTATATGTCTAAACATTTTCAATCTGAGTCTCTAATAACAATTTTAAAGTTCAATTAAATCTGCTTGTCCTGGAGAGCAATAATTTTAATCTTTGCAATATATTTCCATTTCATTAAGTGTCACCTATGGCAACCTAACTGTGTGAAGGTAGAATAAATCATACACAAAATTTTATAAATTATTTGCTGTACAGTACACATAAAATCAGACATACAAACATAAGAAACAATAGAAATATACATTTCTTCTTTTCTTCATCTCCTGCTTCCTCTCTCAGTGCCTGATGAAGAGGCCTCCTGCACCGTCCCATCTTGTCTTTACTTTATTGAAATTTTTGCACAATAGTAACGCATAAAAATTATAAGAATACATAAATCACAATATAAAATCTCTCTAGCGACAAACATCTTCCTTAAAAATTTCAAAAACCCCCAGATTCTCAAATTCCAAATTTCTATACATATCTAATTTTAATTTCATCACTGCATCCATTCTTGTAATACCTATTTTCCATTAAATATTTCAGCATTGTATACCTATTGTATACCTTGTTATTATTTATAATATATAAAATATCTTTTGCAAACTTTTTTCAAACATTCATATTTCGTATCATCACCCCTAATATCTCGAATACCATATTTTGCTCTCACACTGTCGGTAAGAGCACAGTCCTCCACGAAGTGTCTTGCGTCACCGATCTTCTGGCATACTAGGCAATTTTGATTACCCTGGAGATGGAACCGTGATAAATAAAAAGGAAATCTTCCATGTCCAGTTATGATCTGATTAACGTCAATATCGTTGTATATTCTCATTTTCTGTTTTATATTAATATGGTAATTCAATTGTTGCTTTTTTATAGAATTTTCCGAATTTTCATTCCATTTATTTAAATAACTTTTATTAATCTTTATTAACATCCTTTTCCTTGATGGCAAGACTACATGGTATTGGTTACCATCTACTAGGGCGGCCTCTTTTGCCAGTGTGTCCGCCCTCTCATTTCCAAAGTTACGCACGTGTGCTTTTATCCAATGCAATTGCAATCAATGTTTCTTTTTGACTTTTGTATATAACTGTTTTATTTCTTCTAACAGCTTATTTTTCGGCTCTGGGTGGGAGAGCGCCATCATCACAGACATAGCACCAGAGTATATGTGAATATTATATTTTGTAAGATTATTTATTATCCATAAGAGAGCTTCTTTGATGGCCAACGTTTCTGCTTGATAAACGGAATTATTTTTATCAATTTTATATTTTTTATACTCAATTTCAAGTCCGTAGAAAGAGATAACAAAGGCAAAACCGACGCCCTCCTCGTACCCAGAGCCGTCTGTATAAATTTCTATTTCATTATTGTTTGGTAAATTGCAATCATATATGACTCCAAATTTGTTTCTGGGATTAATATCATCAAATGTTCCATACAATTAGCTGTTATATTGACATCATCATACATAATAGACTCTACTAATTTGTTTCTTAGCATAAATTTTTCGTAGTAAAATTTATAATACACTCACGTTTGTGAAAATTGCAACACCAAGAAGGAATCGTCATAATTGAATGCAATTTAATACACAGTTGAGTGGTAGTGGTACAAATAAATGATTAAATGTTCAAAGCAAACAAACAAGAACAAGAGATCAGAATCAGTATTTTGTGTGGCCACCACGCGCCGCAATAAGTGCTGCTACACGACGTGGCATGGAGTCAAACAAAGTTTGAATGTCTGACTGAGGAAGAGCATTCCATATCGTTTGTACGCGTACCCAAAGTTCGTCTGCAGACGCAACAGGACGAGGATCACGAGCAAGACGCCGACCAATGACATCCCACACATGTTCAATTGGCGACATATCCGGGGAACACGCAGGCCAAGGAAGAAGCTGTACCTGCTGCGCTGCAAAGAAGGATTTAACAATCCGAGCAGTATGAGGGCGGGCATTGTCCTGTTGAAATACAGCGCCTGGCAAGCTTTGAAGGAAGGGAACAGCTTCGGGCTGTAGAACTTCACGGATATACCGGTTGCTGTTCAGATTGCCCACAATTCGTAGCAATTGAGATCGTCTATGATATGCTATGGCGCCCCAGACCATAACTCCGGGTGTTCGTCCACTGTGGCGTTCGATAATGCACTCCGGAAGGTGGCGTTCACCGGCATAGCGTCTGACACGAATGCGGCCATCATGGTACCACAAATTAAAGCGGGATTCGTCAGAAAACACGACATGCTGCCAATCAGCACGCCAGTCTCTATGCTGATTGGCCCATTGTAGCCGCAGGCGGCGATGGTCGTGCGTTAGGGGGATCCTGTATAAAGGAGTCCGTGCGCGCAGTCCACACTGCAGCAGACGTCTACGAATTGATGAAGCACACAATGAAACACCTGTAGCTATTGACCACAGTGCTGCCAATTGTCTAGAGGAAGCTGTACGGTCCGTCCGCGCCATGCGGACCAGGTGTCTATCATCGCGAGCTGACGTCACATTTCGGGGTCCACTCCCGGATTTCCGAGTTGTCCGACACTCGTCCGTCCACTGCTTCCAAACGCGCATCACTGTGCTGCTGTTACGCTGCACACGAGAGGCTACTGCACGATACGACAATCCAGCTTCACGAAGGCCGATGATTCTCCCTCGTTCAAACTCTGTAAGTTGTTCAAATCTCGCTCTCTTTCGTCGACGAGGCATAAGTACAGATTGAGTTAACGTTTACCACTAGCAGATAACCACCGATAACCATACACGCCTCGCTACAGCCGTCTATTTATTCGGATCCATCAGCCGTTCAGAGGGCGCTGCTCAGCATACGCATGCGCTACGGATTTGCAATTCTAATCATTTGCATATCATGCGCTACTTTGCATTTCCTGAAAATTTCAGCTCACTCGCGTAAGTCCTTCATGGTGTTGCAATTTTCACAAACGTGAGTGTAGATCGAGAGAGGGGGCACACCAGCAAGTACGCATAAGACTTCCGTAGAGACCGTGCGAAAAGATCTTGTTATATCCAGTAGCCAAGCTCTCTGCAATGAGTCTAGTTTTGTTCTTAATCTTTGGAGCTCCCCTGCTCGGAGACCCCATGCACCTATGCCATATGTTATTTTTGGTAGAATGACATTTACGTAAATTTCTCTGAGTGTATTGCTTTTCTTGGTAATTTTTGCTGGATTGAAGGTACTTAGGTAGTATGTCAGAATTTTTTGCATTGCCCGTTGGATTTCCTTAAAGTGTTTAATGAAATTCAGTTTTTTGTGCAAATACACTCCAAGGTACTTTATTTCCTCTTTAAATTTAATATTACTTCCGCTGAATTTAAGTCTGGGTGGTCTGGTGTTTGAACCTCCTTTTGAGTAAAGAATCGCATTTGTTTTATTCATATTAAATTTTATTTTTTGTCTTGAGCTCCATTCATTAAATTTCTTATTTACCTCTTCAAATCTTTCTTCCATCTTTTCCAATGACATGTCTATACCAGTACTAGCAGATTATCAGCAATACAAAAGATTTCTATGTTTGGCATGTCAATCAGTAATTCATTGATCATGAGGTTCCAAAACAAGGGAGCGCTACATGAACCCTGTGGACATCCTTTAGCAATAGAGTATCTCAAATTAAGTCGATGGTTAAATCCTCTAAATGCGATGTTTCGATTTATTCGATTTATAAGGTAATTTCTAATGAGTCTTATCAGGTGACCAGTGATTCCAGTATCTTTAAGTACTTTAATCAATTTACAGTACTCAATTGCGTCGAACGCTTCCTGAATATCAAAGGAGATTAAGACAACGTGATTATTTTTTCTTTGCTCTCTAACTATCTTTAGGACTTGGTGCAAAGCCAGCTCGGTTGATTTCCCCTTTACAAATCCGAATTGTTTTTCACTGATGTATTTTCTTTTATATAGACTATGGTTAACTCTCTCCACTATCAGTTTATCTAGTACCTTCCCCAATACTTTTAATAAACAAATCGGCCTGAATCTTTCTTCGTCTTTTGGGATTAGTATTAGTTCACCGATCTTCCAACAATCCGGGAACACGGTCAGTTGTAGACATTTATCATATAGCATCAGAAAGAACGATGGATAATTTTCAAATAATAATTTAACCATAGTTGCATTGATTCCGTCAATCCCTGGTGCAGATTGAGAGCGCAGAGATTTGATTATAAGAAGGATCTCTTCATAGGTAAAACATTCCTCTATTCCTTCATTATTTATCTCTATCTCTTCCAATCCTTCAATTCCAATGTGTTCTTCTAGTCTTAAGGTGTTTCTTATAATCTTATCGTAATAGTTTTCTACAGTAGTCCGTCCATCCGATAATTCTCCCTTCAACATTATTTGTCTTCTCCTCTTCCCCATTGCAGTTCTATAGTAACGGTCGTAATATTCCTTATTCCTTAAAAAACTCTCAGCTCCATACTTCCTTTTAGTTTTCTTAATTTGTTTCTTATAGTTAGCAAGTATTATTTTGTATTCTATTCTTCTTTCTATTCTCAGGTCTTCTGTGATGTTGTCCATCTGCTCATCTTCCTTCTAGCCCTCACTATTCTCCTCAGTCTTTCTAGGTCTGAATTCCACCATTCCGCTCCATTCTTCTTCCTTTTATCATTCTTAACCCTTAGATGTTTCTCCCTCTTTTCCATGATTAATTTCTCTATATCCCAAACAAATTCGTTTAATCTTTCTGGTTCGTTTATTTGACTCATCCTGTTCTCAAGTTCTATTATGTCGTTTTTCATAGACTTCAGCATCCTCTCGATTCTATATTCGTTTCTTGTATATATAATTCTTTTATTTGTTTCAGTACCAATTTCTCTCAGTTCCACCAATCTGTTACGCATACGTGTGTGGCGTCGACGTGGAGACAGATCAAATCCGGCAGTAACTGTGGAACGTCCCACCGCGCCACAACGGGGCATAATGGTTTGGGGCGCTATTGCCTACGATTCCAGGTCACCTCTAGTTCGTATTCAGGGAACTATGATTGCCCAACGATACTTGGATAATGTACTGCGGCCGGTGGCAATCCCCTACCTTCAGGGGCTGCCTTGTAAGATCTCTCTTGCCCAACTTGTCAGTCATTGGGATAGTGAGTCACAAAAACGTGCGAAGGGGCTGAAACCCTTTTATTGTACTTTTAGAATTACAATTGCGTCTACTCGACGCTCACAAACTGCGCCAACTCGGCGGTTGAACTAAAAGTAAGGTAAAACTGAAAATAAGAAACTAGATGAACAAATGTCAAACACTACCGACGAGACTCTGAGATCTTAACTAACCGCGTTTTTTATTATCGCTGATATTCAGTAAGATCTCTCTGGCCCAACTTGTCAGTCACTGGGATAGTGAGTCACAAAAACGTGCGAAGGGGCTGAAACCCTTTTATTGTACTTTTAGAATTACAATTGCGTCTACTCGACGCTCACAAACTGCGCCAACTCGGCGGTTGAACTAAAAGTAAGGTAAAACTGAAAATAAGAAACTAGATGAACAAATGTCAAACACTACCGACGAGACTCTGAGATCTTAACTAACCGCGTTTTTTATTATCGCTGATATTCAGCAAGATTACTCTTTTAACAGTTGAAATCTAGCACTTCTGCAAGGCTAGGCACACAGGCCGATACGCGCCGATCTAAATTCTACTAAGGAAAATCTCCAGCGTAGGTTCAAAGCAAGACTTTTACACGCTCGTTTCGTCTACTATTTAACTCAACTAGCGTCCGCTAAATTTGAATAAAGTACGCGTGCTACTACAATTTACATACTCTGGCACGGGCATTTCTACGGGAAAAATGACGGCTAAACAGGAAAGGAATGTGAACTTAAAATAAATGTTAGTTAAAATAAATATAAACCCTACATTTGCCCTTGCCAGAATTTTGAACACTTGGAAGCAGGTCCTAGAAACGACCTGTTGAAAAGTTTCAACATTCTAACCTAAAACTCAAGAGCCCCGTTTATATAAAGCAGCTTTTGGCTATGAAATTTTACAATGTTTCTCGTCGTTAATACAATTTCTTCGTGCTGAATCCTCTCTGCTGTCGTTTATCATTCAGTCTTTTCTTCCTTCCAAGATCTGGAAGGAACAAGTATGAGTATACTGAAAATACACTATGATTTACACTTTAATACTCGGTAGCATTTTACTTTTCGATGATTTTCTTTTTCTTATTTAACTGTTTATTTCACATTCATTCTTCATGCAAACTTTAATTTAAGTTGCTTTGCCCCGGTTCTCCACTTTATTTGTGGTGTCCAACGGAAGTATTTCATGTTTTTTGTATATCAACACTTCCCCTAACCACAATGATTTGTTAGAATTCGATCAACCAACTATGACACACCCTAGTCCGTCATACTAAATCTCGATGAGCTATATTTAATCTTCTTAAACTCAAGTGTTAGTGGAGAACCCTAAAAAAAGTCGCATTCATTCTAAATTCCCCCTCATTCAACTTTTCACATACAGGTTTTCGCTCCAACGCATGATTTTTAACTTCTAGTTAACATTTAGATTTTAACTGGTTTCTTTTGCCATTTACTTTTAGTATGTAAAATTTTATGCTTTTCCACTAAATTCTACTTTTACATAGCTTTAAAGTATTTACATATCTTTACAAAATTCTAATACATACGATTTTTACAATATACAATAATATGAACAAGAAAAAGATATTTTACTTCACGTTTCTTCGCCAAGCTGGCGGCCCTGAAACTAAATTTTCCATTAATACATAAAATACGAAAATATTTTATATCTGGCCAAATTTTGGCTTTAACATAACAAAACCAGTCTTTCGACCAACATGAACTGCTTGTTCTTAGACATTAAACTTAAAATAAAATCTTGCTTTGCTTTCGCTAAATACAGTAAACAAAACTGAGTCTCAACCGAGACAAATTGACTTCCTTCAACACCTAGAAACTTCGTATTTACACATAACAGTTCAGAACAAAAGAAAAATTTATAGAAGGTTTAACTTATCTTTGACTTTTCGATGCTTGGAACTCAGTCATCCTCTTTTCACAGAACTCTGTCCATGTCAGGGAATTCATAGCAGTCAGCCTGCGCCTTTGACTTCTTTGGCTCTCCTCCATAGGCTTTCTTTTCTGGCCTCCACGTGCTGGTCTTTTGGGGTGTTGGTATTCCGGTTCCTGCCTTTTCCTCTTAGCACCTGGATGGCTGTTTCTGGGGGCCTCCGGTTTGCGTTCTTGCTTGAATTTTTTCTTCTAGTTAAAATCTTTTCGCTCTCGTTGTCTCTTTTTTCGCAGGATCGGCGGCCTTGTTTCTCTTTGGATATCCGGAACTGGACGCGGTTGCGTTGACTCTGCTTTTCTGTTCTGGGATCTTGTTACTGGTTTTTTTCTCTTGCTATCTTGCAAGGATTCTTTACGGGACGTAGTTGTTCGCTTAACCTTTTTCTCTGCTGGAGTCTGGAGGTTTTCAGTCCTCCTTTTCGGGATCCTTGCATAACTTGTAGAAGGACTTTGTTCTTTGGTGGTTCTCTGCTTCTTGGGTTCTTTGGCGGTTCTCTGCTTCTTGGGTTCTTCGGCGGTTCTCTGCTTCTTGGGTTCTTTGGCGGTTCTCTGCTTCTTGGGTTCTTCGGCGGTTCTCTGCTTCTTGGGTTCTTCGGCGGTTCTCTGCTTCTTGGGTTATTCGGCGGTTCTCTGCTTCTTGGGTGGAGGAGCAGACGGCCTTGCTTCTGGACCTTCCAATTGTTGGGAACTTGAATCCTGCAAGAAACTTTTGAGCACTTCAAAATCATTTTTCTCGTAAAACTTCTTCACCTGGTCGGGACTTGCTTTACAGGTTTCTCCTCTCTCGTTCTTAAGGTATAATATGGCTCCCTTGATTTCCTGAATAATATAGGGACCTTCAAATCTCGGAGCCAATTTTGCGGAAAAGTACTCTGGTGCATTTGATAAACAAAATTTTCTTTTTAAAACTTTGTCCCCCACTTTAAAATCTGCTTCACGGCGTTTTCGATTATAATAAATTTGCTGTCTGTTTCTTGCCATATCTGAATTTTTAACCGCCTCATGAATCAATTTCTGCACATCTTTTTGCCTAAATTCTTGTTCCCTTTGTTGAACAAAGAATAATTTATCTAGAGGTGTTATTAACTTACGCCCTAAAAATAATTCCGCTGGTGTTTTTCCAGTGGAGTCATGAATTGCTGTTCTTAAAGCATAAGCTAACTCATCTATGTAGCCATCCCAGCGCTTGTGATGTGTGCTAACATAACTTCGAATTATTTTTACAATATTTTTATTAACTCTTTCCGCGATGTTTGCCTGTGGTCTGTACGGAACCATCTTGATATGGCGTATGCCAAGTCCAGAGCAAATGTTCTCGAAAATTTGGCTAACGAATTGTTTGCCGTTATCGCTAATGACTTTTATCGGTGCACCGTATTTGAAAATGTACCTGTGTAAGAATGCATCTGCAACTGTTTTGGCTGATGCACGTTTAAGTGCAACAATTTCTGTCCACTTTGAAAAATGATCTACAATTACTAAAAGATAACGATTTTTATTTAACTCACTCTGGGGGAAAGGGCCAAGAAGATCTATGCCTAATATTTCATTCGGAAATGTAGCGCGAATGCTATTTAAGTACCCGGCCGGGCTATAATTAATATCATTAATTAACTGACATTGCTTGCAGGACCTGACATACGCAGTTACTATTTTGTATAATTGCGGGAAATATACCGCCTCGCGTACCCTTTTTATTGTTTTTCTGATCCCCAAATGACCCGATGTTGGCGCGTCATGTAATTCCTTCAAAATGCTCAATCGAAGCGAGGCTGGGATGACTGGCCTATACTCGAAGTTTTCGTTTGTTGATTTAGTATAAAACAATAAATTATCTATTATCTCATAGTTCTGTGCTCTACTTCTTATTGCGGCCACATCTGGGTTTTCGAAATTATCAGGGTCTTTTAAATAAGCGTAAATATTTCCGAATTCAGGATCAGCTTTCAATTCAGCAATAATTGTCTCTCGAGAATCTAAGATTTTAGAAGTTAACACAGTGCATTTGAGTTCATTTCCTTCATCGTCCAGTTTTATTCGGGATAGTGCGTCCGCGACATTATTTTCCTTCCCCGGTTTGTATTTAATTATTAGGTTATATTCTTGAAGTTTTAAAGCCCATCTTATTAACCTGGGCGTTAGATTTTTTCCCGAGTACAGTGTACCAACGCCCGCATGATCCGAAAAGACCGTTATTGGGGCTTTGCCAAAATAAACTCTAAACTTCTGTACAGCCATTAATACTGCTAATGTTTCTCGCTCCGTCGCTGTATAATTCCTTTGGGTAGCGTTTAATGTTTTACTAAAAAATCCTCATATATTAGTTCAGTAAACAAACTTTTATCTCCTACTAGATAGCTGCTTGCGCTGGAATCGATGTACAAAATTTTCTTATTTATATTTTGTTCTGAGCAATACCGCGGAGTAATTATTAAATCCTTTTCATAAACAGTGCTCTGGACTGGCGCCGAATCGGATTCACAGCGTCTGTCATCGAAAGTGTTTGCGCTCATACAATGTCGGTTCGATTTTCCGACATGTTTGGTCATGCGAGTTTCTGATTTCGAGTTGTCAGGACAACAATTGTTACTTTTCTTCTGCAATTTAAAACAACGCTCATGTGTATGACCACTGCGTTTACAAAAGGTACAAAATTTCTTTTGTCTTCTATTATCATAATTTCTAGCATTTATTGCAGATTTAAACGCCGTTGAAGAATTAGAACTTCGATCTGCTTGTTGTTCTAGTCTTCTGTTATATTCGTCAGTGAGTTTCGTTTTTACAAGATCTGTAATTATAAGAGTTTCCTCTCTAGCTTTAATGGCAGTTATAAGACTATTGTATGATTCCGGAATTGAAACTAACAAAAGTGCGGCTACATGCTGATCCGGAATGTTCTCACCAATAGCTTTTAGTCTTTCGACTAAGTCCATCATATGAGTGATGTGTGCGATCATATAACCGTGTTCAGCCATTTTTTATAGAATATAATTTTCTTAGAAGATATAATTTGCTGCTCACATTGGAGCGCTCATGAACTGACTTTAATTTCTGCCATGTACCGGCAGTATTCGTTTCATTTCTAACATGAATAATCTAAGAGTCGTCAATGCATAGATTTATTATAGCTCGTGCTTGTTTATCCCTCTTTAAAAATTCATCATCAGGTTTAGAAGGTGGGGGAGAATAAAGAAGATCATCTAACCCATCACGCATTAAAAGCATTTGAATCTTGAATTTCCAAGTAGCATAATTTTCGGAATTTAGTTTCGTTATTTGCATACAATCTTTAAGACTTGACTGTGCCATTATTAATTCTTATTTAGCAATTTCAGAAAGTTTATATATTATGTGCCCAGTTTAAATTTTAGTTTCGGGATTTACAACATTCAGTCTCATAATCTATGAAGAATAAAGATAGCAAAATTTAGCTTACCTTTTGTGCACCGAGCAGCAGCAGTTAAATCTCCGAAACTTCATTGGTGTGAGGGATATATTCATTAATGATAGTATGCATACTTAAGCATAAATCACATTTATTCAGCTGTAACTAAATAATATAAAGCGACGGATACATTCATGTTTGCATATAAGCACATATGAAAGCTTAATAAAAAGTAAAGAACAAGAGTATCATGGGATATAATAATTGGGTGTGATTGACGTAGTTGGTGTGGGTGATACGCGCGCACCTTGGCATTTCCAGGGTTACCAGAAGTAAGTTCAAAAATAACATTTTCTTCTTCTCAAATGTCTGATTAATTTACAACAAAAGTAACAGCTTTTATGTTGCTGTCGATATTTTAAATACTCAATTAAAGTGCAGAATGACAAAAATCGCAATAATGTCTTCATTTTTGGAACCTAAAACTCTGTCATCATTAATAAATATGGAAACTATTAATAATGTTTCAAAAATACAGAAAACATAGGGAAAAGACTTTGCTAATGCACTGGAAGTACAACTGTTATTACTTTCAGAGCAGAAATCCAAAATTTGAAATCCGTTAAGGATTTAGCTAAATTAGCAAAGATAAAATATTATCACATGACAAGCTGTTATTCGGAAGTGCGCAGTTCACTTATATTGTATTTATCATTACCTGTAACTATAGCCACGAGTGAGAGGTCATTTTAAAAGTGAAACTAATAAAAACATATTTGAGAAACACTATGACACAAGATCGATGATCACTATTCAGCGTCGAAGCTGAGATGGCTAAGGAAATGGACGTCCAGGTATTGATAAATAAGTTTGCGGAAATGAAGGTTAGGAGGCGCAAATTTTAATAAAGATTTTTGTTTTCATGATGAATTTTGGCCACCAGTGTTATAATTACACTTATTGAGAGGGGAAAACACCATTAGAGAGGAAGAGCAGTGTGGACTGAGGAAATTTAAAAGGAAACAGGAAAAACCTTTGTCAGGACTGAGTGTTCTGTGCATGTGCTTGGCAAACATCTTAAAGTAACACCTTAAAGTCATTAAGTCCTGATCTGGAACAGGGAGCTGAAATCAGCTATGTTCTGGTGTAGATACTATGATATACGTGGTATAATAACTGCACTTGGAAGGGATTTAAAATCCTCTTTTATTAAATCAAAATTATTTACAAATCGCTTCCCAACTCGGGAGGGATACAGAAAGTAAAAGACCACACTTGGACCTAAATTAACAATCAGATAAATTTAAACTAAAACTAAATAGAAATTTAATTAATCTTTGCTCACAGAGCTAATCGCGGAGTTGGCCTCTAACTAAATGGTGCGTAGCAAGAAATACTAATACTAGCGCACTTCAATTTATTTCAATAAGCAATCACGTAGTAAGCACTATGGCTTAGAAATTATCTGTTAGCTGGTCAGGCGAACGTCGAACAGAATGACCGTGATCTGAGACTAAAAGCTCTCTCACACTAAGAGGGTTCTACCTCTGGTTTAAATAGTACTAGGCTCTACTTCAAATTAGCATAAGCTGAAAACGCGCGCTTCTTCTGACGGGAAGTTGAAACAGAGAAGAGAGAGAAAGATTTAAATTAAAATAAAACTTGGTTAGTTTAACTAAAACCTTACATACTTCCCGACAGAATTGCGGTGGTTAAACTACTGTGGTCCAAACGGACCATATTGAAACTCGCAATTCTAAACAAATAGTCAAAATTTAACTCTTCTAAACTTAGGCCAACCTTTACAAGGCAATGTCCGTTGGCGAAAAATATTTTTACAGACGACACTTGCTTGGTACAAAATTCTTCAATATTTTTTTTTTCATCTAAGTGTTGGAGCTTTTAATTCTTAAGAGTTTGTGTATAGGTTTTAAGTTCAATACCAAATGACAAGTCAATATTTGGATAAACAATTCTCAATAACATGAATGTGTAAAGTTTGTGACAACATGATAAACACAATATATACTGTAAAATTAGTGTTCAAATCAATCGTAAATAGTGACCATGAGCTCCAACAGAATAATTAATGTTGCGTTGTGTCATAAAACAGTCGCGTCCAGTGTTCTAAATTAAAGTGAAAACATTACAAGAAGTTAAAATTAAATATGGAATTCATTAAGATAATACTGAATTAATACAAAATTTTACATTGGTGGCGGTGGAGTGGAAAATATAAAAAGGAAGTTCATACCCATCCAAACAGGGAATTTAACATTGTAGATACAGACATCCGACAACAACTTCGGCCAACGTCACAGAGCTACTTCAATTTGACGTTCCAAACAGTGAAGTTAACATAGAGAATACATTGTAGATATGCTTGCTTGCTTTCTATAAGGAGAGAAAAAAAAGAAGAAGAAATTAGTAAAAGATAAGTTTGGACATTTTCGTCGCCCTCCATGGTGTCCTTCTCTCGTCCATTTCTTCCGACATCGATGTTTCTCTGATAACGCTGACGCTTTCAGCTCCGTCTCCTTCCGTCAAAAATGGCTGCGTGTCAATCTTCCGTCAGTCCTCCTCGTCGCCAGCTCCCAAGCCTTTTTACTCAAAACGCCAAGACCGCTCGATTGGCGATTTTTGATGGTAGGAAAACCGCCAACAGCCCGGCAACCCCAAGGGAAAAACACGCAGGAAGGTGCAGCCCAAGGTGGAAAGAGCTCCAAGAGTTGGCGAACCTCGCTGATACAACGAGGTCAGTCACCTTTAGCCTCGACGAAGGGTCCCACTCCAGCATAGGAAAAGCCTGCGAGTAAGCAAAACACCCCGTCCCCCTGACCCTGCGGCAGGGTTAGTAATGTAGAAATTTAGCCTCTCCGCAGGGTGCAAAAGTAACTAATGTTGACAGAGGTTTCACAGACTACCGTCTAGCGGGCGAAGAAATCGAAAACAAGGTCGTAAATAATTTGGAAAGGCAACGGATTGAATTTGAAAGTTTTGAAGGGATAAGTGTTAATTATTGATTTTACATACAAATTAACTTCAATACTGATAAGTACTTAAATAAAAATATGATAATTTCAAAGATAATTTTCTTGGGTTTATTCCAACACCAAACACGACCACCATAGTAAGGAAATAAAAATTACTTCAGTTATAATACAATAATCAAGTATGAAATTTTTTTTTCTCCACAACACCAAAACGACCACCATAGTCAGAAAATATGGATCCCAAATTTAGCAGAAAAGGGGCACAATAAAAATTAAAACTTAAATTAAACTTTAAACACCAACTTGTGTAAACAAAACTTTAAAAAGATTGACCTTAAGGATCAACTTATCAAGAGATTAACATTAACAACCAAAGTTAAGAAAAATAATTAACTAAACAGAAATTAAATAGTTAACCAAACAAAAGTAAAGAAGAAAAATTAATTACACAAGCAACTTAAAATCAGCGTTAACCAAAACTGTCAAGAGAACAAATTAAATGACTACAATTACTTTTCAACAAGCCAAAGAAACTTAAGTTCAACTACAAAAGAATTACAAATAAATTAAACTTTAAGTCTGAAGCAAAATAAGTTAAATCATTACCTTTAAAACAATTTAAATCACAACTGAAATAAGTAATACATAACATAAGTCTTACTCCTTCCAGCAAAATCTGGAAGGAAAGGAATTTTAGTACAACATAATAACAGTAATTTCTAGGTGCAATTCTTTATTCTTACCCGTGTAAATTCGCACACACACATTATCATTCAAACACCATTAAATTCTTCCGCCAATGCTCTGTCACCGGTGTTGGATGAAAAGCAAACCGCCATTGCGGGTTTTCTGTGTTCGGGGGTGTTCAAATCTCCCACCTACGATCGACTAACATTAGTTAGAACTTGACATACGAGACCTCAAAAGACGCCCTATAACCAGCTAAACCTGAGGTTCTCACTAGCTTTATGTCTAACACTTTAAGTGTATTTGGTGGAGAGCCTATTTAACACTTGCATTCTAAAATTACTCAAACTTTAACTTTTCATGCATACAATTCGCAGTTTGCACATAGAATGTGCAAATGTGTTACATTTTATGAAACTTTAAAAATTCCATAGCACTCATGAAATACAAATGTAGGTTAAATTTCTAAGCTTACAGCGAGTGCTTCCTATTCCTTGCTCAAGGTACTTTCCTGAAATCACATTACACTGAAATAATAGTCCATAGACTAAATCGTGTTCTTCCATTTTCCGACTTTTTATTCTAGAAATTTTACAAGTCTTTCGACAAAGCATAATAAAAAATCATTTAGTTAACATTTTTTTTCAGCAATTAATTGCTTTTACAAAATTAATCTATTTACAATGCTGCAGAATCTACTTTACAAACATTAAGTAATTTTTAAGTCTTTGCAGAATTACAATTTTTAAACAAAAACATTTTTCTTTCAAGATAAGTTTTTATCGCCCACTTGGCGTAAACTCAACCTCGCTTGAGGTAAAATCGACCCTGTAACTTGCAGTACACTCGAAAATTAACTAAACTTTTGAGTAAGAAATGCTACTTATCTTGTTGTGGTCAGCCATCCATTTCTTGGCCCAATCCTTCAAAGTTGGATGAGTTGAAGTTTGGGCCAGTGTCCTTGACTTTGGTTGTTGGTCCTTGCCAGCTTGTTAATCTCTTTTTCTTTTACAATTCCGTCGTTGTATCCTGGGGTACTTGCGCTGGGGAGAAGGTTGCTCTGCTGGGCGTTTGCTGGACTGGACCCTTCGCTCCTGGGCCCTTGTTCGTTGCTGCTCCTGGTTCCTGCTGCATTCGGGACGTTGCTCCTCAGGCTGAAACCGAGGCTCCTTGCTTCTCAGGCACCTCTGCGATGTTTCCGCAATTTTCTTGGATACTTTGGGCTTTCCTTGCCCATTCTGCTTTCGTCTCTTGGTCTGCTCGTAGGTCTGCTCACCTGCATCGTCAGTCTTCCTTTTAAATCCACATTTTTGGTTCTTACTTCTACTTTGTTGAGGCGGAGCTTTCTTTTTCTGTCTTTTCGGTGCCATTGTAGTTGGTTCTTGCTGTTTTCGCTGAGGTACATCTTCCGTGATATTAGATTGCCTCGGATCCTGGAAAAAATCTTTAAATATTTGCATTTTATTCTGGTTATAATAGGGCTTGATCTGGTCCACATTCGCTGTAATTCTTTGCCCATCATTTCTTTTTAATATAACCACTGCCTGTGTAACTTTCTCAATTATGAAAGAGCCTTCAAAACGCGGGAAAAATTTCCCCACCTTTTTCTTCTGGGGCATTTGACAAGTTATGCTTTATTTTCAGAACTTCATCTTCCACATTGTACTTGGCCCATCTTCGCTTTTGGTCATAATATAATTTTTGTTTTCTCTGGGCCATTTCTATATTTCCCGTCGCTTCTCGTACCAAATTTTTAATGTCACTCATTTTAAATTCCTTTGCCCTTTCCTAGACGAAGAAAAGTTTATCTAAGGGTGTCAAAATTTTTCTTCCAAGAAACAGTTCAGCGGGTGTTTTTTGTGTAGTATCGTGTTTGGCGGTCCTAAGGGCAAATGCAAATTCATTTATATGGCTATCCCAGGTAGAGTGATAATTCTTCACATAACTTCGAATTATTTTCAAAACTTTTAGGGGCGCCCCGTATTTTAAAATATACTCATTTAGATTTGAATCTACTACAATTTTTGCCGACGCGCGTTTTAATGGAATCAACTCTAACCATTTGCTAAAATGATCCACTATAACTAAAAGATATCGGCTTTTGTTAACTTTACTTCTAGAATAAGGTCCCAATAAATCGATGCCTATTATTTGATTTGGGAATTCTGATTTAATACTATTTAGGAACCCGGCCGGGCGGAAATTAACATAATTATTTAATTGACATGTTGGGCACGACTGGACATACGCCCTAGTAAACTTTTGCAGTTCTGGAAAGAAAACTGCCTCGCGAACTCTTTGGACAGTTTTTCTTATACCTAAATGGGCCGAAATAGTACAATCGTGCAACTCCTCTAATACGTTCAATCTAATGCTGGCTGGGATAACAGGTCTATATTCATGGTTCTCATTAGTCGTTTTCGTATAAAATAAGAGTCCGTCAATTATTTCGTAATTTGCGGCCCTATTTCTTATCGGCACAATATCCGGATGACTGAAATTCTCAGGGTCGGATAAATAATTGTATATATTTTTGAACTCGGGATCTTTTCTGAGTTCGGCTAATATTGTTTCACGAGAATCTAATAGTTTGGATATCAGCATGGCTATCTTAATTATATTTCCATTTTCATCTAAGTTAATTCTGCTTAAAGCATCTGCCACAACATTTTCTTTTCCCGGCGTATGTTTAATTATTAGGTTATATTCCTGTAATTTGAGAGCCCACTTTATTAATCTGGGTGATAAATTTCTTCCAGAATAGAGTCTAGTGACCGCCGCGTGTTAGGTATATACAGTTACTGGAGAACTTCCAAAGAACACACGAAATTTCTGTACTGCTGATAACACTGCGAGATTTTCTCTTTCCGCTGCCGAATAGTTTCTCTGGGTTTCATTTAATGTTCGACTGAAAAAGGCCACGTGTTGACCATTTTGGGAAAGCACTGCCCCAATCTCGAAATCTGAAGCGTCCGCTGAAATCTCTAATCCTTTATCCCCCTCTGGAAATTTTAAGAAGGGGGCTTGAATCAATGCGTCTTTCAATTTTTGAAACGCCAAGTTGGCTTCTGCCGACCACGATAACCTAGCTTTCTTTCTTTTCAACTTTAGCAGCGGCTCAGCTATTTTTGCAAAGTCTTTAATGAAGGACCGATAGTATGAACACATCCCAAGAAACGACGATAACTTCTTCCCTGTTTTAGGAACAGGATAATTTTTAATAGCTATTATTTTTGACTGATCCGTTTCGATTCCATTTTGGGAAATTTTAAATCCTAAATAGCGTAACTCTTTTGCGGCAAATTTACATTTGGATGCATTTATCTTTAAACCAGCTTCATTTAACAATGAAAACACTTTTCTTAAATCTTGTAAGTGTTGTTCTAGATTACTACTTGTAACTATAACATCGTCTAAATATATGAACGTGCTTTTACCAAGGACCGGTCTTAAGACGATGTCCATACATCTCTCGAACGTTGCCGGCGCGCCGGATAAACCAAAAGGCTTTCTAAGAAATGCGTACGTGGCAAACTTAGTTATGAACGCGGTTTTGTGGACGTCTTCGGGTTTTACCCCAATCTGAAAATAGCCACTCGTAAGATCTAATGTAGTCATGTATTTTGTAAAGGAAATATTTCGAATTATCTTTTCGATTATCGGCAACGGATATACGGGATATTTTGTGACGGAATTTAACTTGCGATAATCTATAGCAAAACGCCACCGCTTCGGGTGCGTAATCGGATAATCATTATTTTTCCTACATAATACAACTGGGCTAGCATAACTGCTAGAAATCGGCGTGATGATTTTATTCTTTAACATCTCTTTAATATGATATTCAATTATTTCTTCTTTGACTTTATCATAGCGGTAGGGCTTTTGCCTAACTGGCTGAGCATCCCCTGTTTCAATATCATGATTTACGACCTGTGTGAAACCCAGTACATCGCTAAATATATTCGAAAAGTCACTTACCAGGCCCTGGAGATTTTCTTTTTCTTCTGCCGGTAGATGCTGCAAGTCCAGCTGCGGGGGCTTATCATTCTTGGTTTCTATTGGTTTCATATATAAAGTCAACTCTCCCCATTTGAAATCAATTTTTGCTTCTGCCAAACTAAAAACGTCCACACCTACAATAACATATTTGCAGGTTTCGCACAATATAAAATAAAAGTTTTACCCGCTCGTCGTTGATACGCACGAACAACGGTACTTTGCCTAAACAGCTACACTTCTCTCCTTGGGCCGCTATGACATCCGTGTCTCTTGCACTAAAAATTCTGTAACGGCGAAAGTGCTTCTTGAAAAATCTTTCTGATATAAAGCTGCTTTGGGCTCCTGTATCTAAGAGAGCTGTCGCCGGTATGGTGTTAATTAGAACTTCAATCTTCGGTAAACTCAAATTCTTCACGACCACGGTGTTTAAATTAATTGTGGAAGGGTTTTGCGCTGCTTCGGACTTCTTCAGCTTCCTTGAAGAAATCCATCTTAATTTAAATTCTTCTTATTCTGGTTGCCCTCGGAATCTTTGCTTGTTCTTCTATTGAATTCCCTTCGTTCGCCGCTCGATTTAGGTGACACATCTTTCTTCGGCCATTGCTTCTCGTTATTCCCGTAACTTTGATTTTGCTTCTGCTGGGGTCTTGGCGAACTCCACTGACTTCTTCGCTCAAATTGGCGACGTCGCTCGTTGTCGGCTGTTCTTCGGCTTTCAAATTGTACTGCAAGCTCAAATAATCTGTCTAACGTCGTTGGGTTTCTTAGCTCGATGAAATCTGGAACTTGGGCCAGTAGCCTAGGAAGTATAATTTGAATAACTTCAGGATCCGGGCGACTTCCATACAAAAGCTTGAAAACTTGAATTTTTCTCAAAATAAAATTAGACAAATCTTCTATTTTTTCTTGGTAACGACTAAAAAGTTCCACTTCCAGTCGGGCTCGATCTCGTACTACATGAAATGCTTTCACCAAGGAATTTTTGAAATTTTCATACGTATATGTGGGGCTTCCTGGTTCCCCCAAGAGATTCTTTCTAATGCACTTGAACCAACTTAGCACTTGGCCCTTCAAAGCGCTGGTAGCAAGAGCGACATTCTGAAATTCGTGAACTGGATATAGCATGAAGTGGGAGTCTAGTTTTTCCAGGAAATTAATTACTGCTGTCTTGCCTTCAAAACTTGCCGCTGGCTACATGGCTGCTCGCATGGTTTGTACGATGTAGCCAAATCCTTCTAGGCCAGGAGGTGCTATCTCAGGATTCTGGACAGGTACAGCAGGTATCTCAGGGTCGTCTTCTCGTCTTTGAGGCCATCCTCTTATTTTTCTTCGAGCGCCAGTGTCAGGACTGAGTGTTCTGTGCATGTGCTTGGCAAACATCTTAAAGCAACTCCTTAAAGTCCTTAAGTCCTGATCTGGAACAGGGAGCTGAAATCAGCTATGTTCTGGTGTAGATACAATGATATACGTGGTATAATAACTGCACCTGGAAGGGATTTAAAATCCTCTTTTACTAAATCAAAATTATTTACAAATCGCTTCCCAACTCGGGAGGAATACAGAAAGTAAAAGACCACACTTGGGCATAAATTAACAATCAGATAAATTTAAACTAAAACTAAATATAAATTTAATTAATCTTTGCTCACAGAGCTAATCGCGATGTTGGCCTCTAACTAAATGGTGCGTAGCAAGAAATACTAATACTAGCGCACTTCAATTTATTTCAATAAGCAATCACGTAGTAAGCACTATGGCTTAGAAATTATCTGTTAGCTGGTCAGGCGAACGTCGAACAGAATGACCGTGATCTGAGACTAAAAGCTCTCTCACACTAAGAGGTTTCTACCTCTGGTTTAAATAGTACTTGGCTCTACTTCAAATTAACATAAGCTGAAAACGCGCGCTTCTTCTGACGGGAAGTTGAAACAGAGAAGAGATAGAAAGATTTAAATTAAAATAAAACTTGGTTAGTTTAACTAAAACCTTACAACTTTAGCATATATATTTTTCAGAAAAATCATGATTCAAGTAGTTTAGTGCACCAAAAGGTCTTTAAAAGTCTTTACCACGCTTATTTTCTCCAAAACTTTTATGTTCAATAATTTTCCTTATGAAGTTTATGGTAAATATGTTTTATATTTAATAAATGTATCATTTACATTTTAAAAGTTATTTATTACTTGCATATTATTGCTTAAGTCATGTTCGTAAGCTGAGTAAATCACAGAGTACTATATATTAATGTAATTTCTTTTCTGTACATTTATCAATTATCTTGTCTATCGGTTTATAATATAACCAGTTATTTATAAGTTTGCTAAATTAAGCGAAAAACGTGGATAGACGCAGATTTTATATAAAAATTAAAAACTTATTAATATGTAAAACCTCTTGGATTTTATACAAAATCTCCGCAAATCTAGGTTTTCTTCCTTTTCTTAAGCTATACTTTACGTCGACAATTTCCTTTTTTTATACAGACTTATTCATTTATTACCAGTATGTATCTCATTGAAAGGAAAGAAAAATCTGTCTCCCGCACTCACACGCACGCACACAAAAAGTCTTAAATTATAAGATTTCTCCTTCAATCTCTTAACTTTCTTCGCTAGCATAAACTGTTAAACCCTATGTGGAGGACAGTGAGCATATCTAGGCTATGTCCTTTAGTGTTGAAGAACTACAAAGTCGGAAGGAGGGTTTAAAGTGACCCTTTAATTCAAATAATTACAACTCTCCAACTTGAGAGTAAGCCACTACTTGGGCTGAACTAAAATAATATGAAATAAAGTGTGTTAACAATTCAAATTACCTAACTTAACTTTAAGTAGGACGGCGAGGGAAGCCTAACTCCTAGTGAAATGCAATAATGCGAATTTCACTAGCAAACACTAGTAATTGCAATTTGCCTATGAAGGCGAACTTTCAGTAGACAGAGCAAATTCTTGCGCGTACAGCCTTATGGCGATAAATCCCAGACTCTGATTTTCCCCTCGTTAACTCCTGCCTTTTAAACTGCTAACAGATATATGCGATTTGCATAAATATCTCGCTCGCGCTAAATTCGGGCAGCAACTGAAACTTTGAGATATCGATAGGAAAGTTCAAACTCAAAATAATTTGGTTAATTAAAATAATGAATTCTACAAAATAACTGATTAAAATCATCTGACGTCAAATACCCAGGCTAAAGCAAATTTGAGTTTCACCAGTTGGTCAAAAGAAAATATTTTATTTTTTCTGCATGATACATACCTTTCAAATGGTTCCCTAAGCTTGTGCTTTTATTTTTAAACAATTAGTGCACATGTGATAAAAATTCTCATAAAAACGCTCGTGGAATCCTTGAATTTTTTTAAAACTTTTCATATTTTTTTTAAAATTTTTATTTTTAAGCACATTAAATTTATTGGGAGAGGGGCCCAGGAAATTTTTTTGCATAGGGGCCCATGAGTTCTAGTTACGCCACTGCAGAAGAATTAAATGTTTCCCTAAAATGAAAATTCATTATCTGCCCAAAACGAGTTGTGGCGCCCTCTATTTTGCAATATTGATACAAATCGAAAAAACGCTAAAAAAGTTATATTCGGCAAATATTTATTAATAATATGATAGAGCATGGCAATTTTTTTTAATTCAGCAGAATTTTGAGGATGTATTCTATATAGCAGCAGACTTTTGTAGTACTTCATTGCACTTTTCTATGCGATGATACACCGCTAAATTTGCTTATGTTAAAAGAATAGGCAGACATTTGTCAACAAACCGCGTTAAAAGAAAAAGCTAATCCGTCTTTTGTTCTCATATGTGAATCAGAGTTTCAGAAACATTGCTTCCTTTTACTCCGCATCTGGTGAAGAGCATCGGTAGAACAAAATAATTAGTATGGACAAAATGACGAAAGTAAAAGTCGAGTGGCCCCCATCAGCCGACGAATAAGGTGAGTGGTTGGTAGAAGGTTACTTGCACACGTCATGTGACTTGCACTGCTTAGCCTCACTCCCTTACGCCTCGACTTCATTTCACCTCTGGTCGCGATGCATGAAGCATGAACATCGAAATGCTATATAATTGTATCTAATCGTAAAATGCTAATGAGTTATACTCACTTATTGATTTCGCCTTCGTGCGTGGTGTTTAACATCTCTAATTTTACTAAAACCGTTATTGGCCAATGGTATAATATTGATTTACTGATTATAACTCCTATGTAGTTGACTGCCACAATCCAAGGTAGAAGGTCCATATCAGTGAACTGAAGAGTCTAGTATGGGTAACAGATGTTAAGGATGGAGAATATCAGACGCATATTTGTGTTTTTCTCTGGGAAATAGAGAACATCTAATGCAGTTGTTTGGATGAGTGAGAACAGAATAGAAGAAATTTCTGGCAAGTTTTTGAATATAATCTTGAATTGTGTCTACTTTGAGACCGCGGTTGATATACGAATTTGGAATGAACCAGGGCGTGTTGGTAATCTCTTTAAGGGCTTTGTTTTGAAGAACTTGGATGTGTAGAAGATGAGTTTTGGCAGCGTGGCCCCAGACAGGACTAGCATAGAGTAATGCTGGTCGAAGTATAAATTTATATAAGATGAGTTTATTTGAAACGGGCATATGACTTTTTCTGCCAAAAAGTGGACGCATAATTGCAAGCTTGATATTCCTTTTTTTCACAGTTTCCCTGAGATGTTTCTGAAAAATCAATTTTTTATCTAGAATTATTCCTAGATATTTGACTTCCTCAACCCAGTCAATTTTTATATCAAATAGAAGAGGTCTTGGTGGTGTGAAATTTGTTTGTTTTATACGAAAAATTATATCTTTTCATTTTTTTAGTATTAACTCCAATCCTCCAAAATGTGAGCCATTTTTCTAGATGATTGAGGTAATGTTGAAGAAGGAGCTAGACAACAGTGACTGTGAAAGCTTGGGTCATAACTGCACTATCATCTGCGAAAAGAGCTAAGGTAATTTGTGGGTCTTTAGGAATATCGTAAGTGTAAATGTTATATAAATATGGTGAAAGTACTGATCTTTGGGCTACTCCAGCGAAACTGTTTCTCGTGGTAGAAACAGAATTGCCAATTTTCACTCAAAGCTTCTGTCTTAGAGATAGGAAGCGATAAATCTAATACTATGATCGGAGAAGTTCAACTTGATAAGTTTGTAAATAAGTCCTGGTGCCAGACACTATCAAAAGCTTTCGCAATATCTAGGAAAACAGCTCCGGTTGAGAACTTACAATTGAAACCATCAGCAATATAGTTGATGACACGAAGCAGCTAGTGATTAGTACTATGAAGATGACGGCAGCCAAACTGTTCTTCTGGAATATAGGAGCTCTGTGAAATAATTTGATTAAGATGATATAGAATAATTTTTTCAGCTATTTTTGAAAGTTGACTGAGGAGGCTAATTGGGCAGTAGTTCTGTGGAAATGTTGAATTTCGATGCGGTTTAGGGACGACGACGATGGTGGTATGTTTCCATGTATAAGGAAAGTAAGAGAATCTGATGATAGAGTTGATAATCATAGTAAGACAAGTGAAAGCATTGATGGGAAGATGTTTCAGCGCTTTGGTAGAAGTAATATCAACACCTGGAGGTTTTTCGGGTTTTAAGGAGCTAATATAATCGGCAACCAACTTAGGCGGGGCGAGGAATGTAAAATTCAAAGGACCGGGGATTTTTAAGAAGGTACTAAGAGTTTCATTAATTTTAGAGATATGATTGCTGTCGTAAGGGGTAGTATTGGGCGAAACGTTTCTGTATACCTGCAAAGGTGTTAGCTTCATCTTCGTCATAATAATCGATTCCCTTGGTACCATGAAGTTTCGGAATTTGCTTGAAGGGTTTCTTAAATTTCTTAGCAATATCAAAAAGAGAATTATTTTCAGTTGTGAGAGAGTTGAGGAAGTTTCGCCAGCGTTGTGTCTTGAAGTAACTAATGTCCTTTTTGACGTAACGCTGAAAAGTGTTCAGTTGCGTTTTGAGACTTGGGTCTCGTGTATTTTTCCAGTTTTTCCTAATACGATTTTTGCATTTGATTTTTTATCTTACGCTGGCTGGAAAAGGAAGAAGGGATGAGAACTGATGAATTTATTGGTAGAGAAATTGATAGCATGTTGAATACAGTTGGTACACTTCTTGACTGCAGACTCAATATCGTCTTCATTGATGATTTTGGGATTTAAAGGAATAGTATCTGAAATGTTTTTGTGAATTTGTTCCAGTCTGTGAAACCAATACTCCTGCAGAGTGAAGGTAAGTGACTATTAATGCTGATTTCAAGAAGGATGGGATTATGGTCAGATGAGAGAGTTGAAATAACAGAAATTTGGCAATGATAGTCGAGGTAGTAGGAGAGAAAAAAGTCAATAATAGAAGAGCTATTATAGCCGTAATGCGTAGGTTCATCAGTGGCATGAATGGTAAAATGGTCGTCCTTTTCTATTGCTAGCTCCTTGATTCCAGCATTGATGCTTAGCATTGAAATCGCCTCCAATTAAAGCAAGTGAGTTAAAATCCAGTAGCTGTTCAATTTCAGAAGTGATGGGACTATTTTTAGGAGGTATTTACAGATAATGCATTTTTTGTGCTCAATTTGAATTTCGGTAGTATTACTTATAAAACAGGTAGAAAAATTTTGTTTGAGTTGGTGTTTGATGCTTCTTTTAACAAAACTGATGATTCCACCTCCGCATCCGCACGGTAAGTAGAATAGTTTGCGTAAAGCACTTTTAGTGAAGGTTTCAAATGACTTTCCTGAATAAGAACTACGTCTGTTTCGAGTTCCAGAAGAAGGTCACCAAGTATGTTTTTTTTATTAAATAGGCCATTAGCATTCCATTAAAGAATTTTGATGTTTCTCAGATTAATACTGCTTGGCATGATAAAGGCAATTACTAATTTTGTCAAAAATGTCCACAATTGCACCTATTTTGTCTATAGGCGAGGTTTGTTTATTCATAGTTTTCAGGCCGTCTGTAATAACAGTCCATACTGTTTTTAATTAACCCAGATTAAATAAGTCTGAAGAAGTGGAGCTTGTGGTTGGAGTTTCAGGTAAGTTGGAGTTCTTAGTATTTTCAGGCTCTGGAGAATCCATTTCTTTATTTAGAGGTGGAAAGTTGTTGTTTTGTAAATTCCAAGGATTTTTCTTTGGTGGATTGCTAGGTGTGAATTTCTGCTTGGTTTGTTGTGGTCTAGCTGAACACTGGGAGAAATTAGCTGGATGTGGACCACCACAATGGCAGCAAGTGGCTGGCTTATTTTTGTCAATTGGGCAGATTTTAACTAATCCGTCTAATCTCAGTTCACGCGGAACTACAACTCGACACAACAATAATTAAGCAACTATACTTAGAAGCTATGTCTCCGGCCTTTTATAGTTTTCAACCGGTCGCGAGAAATATCTAATAAATTCTGCTTGTCGAGATTGACAAAGTAGACGGATGTCTTGTTTCGCACCCACTAAGTCTTTCTGAACTATCCATTTACTCACTGTTAAATGCACATGCCCAGTATTTTTACTTTTCCTGCATAGCTTTCTCTTAAAATATGTCTCGCGCTGCATTGCACGTTGAACTACAGTCCTCAAAATTTAAAATACAAAAATACTCTATTTCAAATAAGTTACTTTCTAAAATATTTCGAAACTTTCCACTATGTTCGATTTGGGGTATAGGCACCCAGGTGTATCAAATACCGTTCCACAAGAAGAAGGGAACTAGAACAGTTTTAATTATAATTCTACTAAAATTAACTATCTAAATACAAAATTCGTAACAATATGAAGGAAATCGGAATAAGTATGCAGAACTTCATGACCATAAAATGGTTAGTTATAAACACATTGAACTTTAAAAAGCATTATATTTTTCGTGTATTTTCCCATTTTAAAAGTACCTGAACCCTTAACAAAACTAGTTTATTCTTTTTTAATATAAACAATCAAATGCTTATTTAACATTTGAATAAAACTGTTACATTATTAAATATTAAAAAAAAAATTAAGTTGAAAATTAGAGCAAGAATAATTTTTTCATCCATCTATAGTTCTTTTTTATCCATCTATAGTTTTTTAGGCAATGACAGCTACAGTCAAACAATGATAGCTACTAGTGATAATAATATGGAAAAGCTCACTGCTTAAGAGATGGGATGCCTTCGTACTAGATTCAGTGAGGGAAATTGATTTGTATTCGCTTTATTCATTTAACGAAATAAAAAAACAACTTTTGGCCTGGTTGGGGCTGGTTTTGAAAAATTCAGTCGGAATGCCTTGGCGAAACCAACTCAAGTGAAATGAGCGCATCTGTCCCATCTGTGTACTGTTATGTGCAGATTGGAAGTAGTCAAAAGAGTTAAAATATGAAATAAATATTTTTGAGAACTTTGCTTGGCACCAGTGCATCACGCAACAGAAATAACGATATGGCTCCGGGCATTGTTATTTCTATGTCCATGATCAAAAGGAATATTCATTATTTACAGCAACAGCTTGGAGCTGCGTTAAAAAACAGCAGTGTTGTTGTTAAGTTTATATGTGTTATAAATATCCTTTTCTATTTTTTATCATTCAGTGAAAATGCCGTTCGAATTATTTGTGTAACACCTGGATTTATTATACCCCCGAACTTCTGGGTATGGACTGCATTTACACATTGTTACTTAGAGAGAAGGTTATGGTTACTTTTAGCAGATGTAATTACAGTTGGACTTTGTGGTAAATTATTAGAACCACTGTGGGGGGCTATGGAAATGTTGACATTTTTTGCATTAGTCAATACATCTGTGGCATTTCTGTCAGTAATGTTCTATATAATAATTTTTACTATTACATCTGATCCAAGGTATTTGTTTTCAGTACAAATTCATGGTTTAGCTGGATATTGTGCTGCAGTGTCTGTTGCCGTGAAACAAATAATGCCAGACCATGTTTTACTTTCACTACCATGTGGAAAATTGAGAAACCGAAATGTACCACTCAGTGTTCTTTTGTTAAGCTTAATTTTGTGGCCACTGGGTATTGTGAATGGGACTTACCCAGTTATGTTTACATCTGGTTTATTATCTTCGTGGATATATTTAAGGTTTTATCAGCATCATAGCAATGGGACTGTGGGTGACATGGCTGATGGTTTCACATTTGCTAGGTATGTAGATCTCACATTTTAAACTTTTAATTTTATATATGAATTAATTATAAGCAGTTTTTATGAATGGACTATATGTGAAACTTATTTGAGAATTCCCGTCCTTCTGCCTTGTAAAGTTATGCATCTTGTCAATATTGGAAATTGATGTATTGTTCAAAAATTCTAATCCCAGTCTCTAGTGTAGAATTGGGTGCCCTTTCGATTGGCGAAAAATTTTGTTCAGTTTTGGTGATGACGGTTACCATGAGAGTTTTAACTTGGTTTTAGCATCTTAATTTTTTTAAGTGAATATAAATCGATGTGCACATGGACAAAGTCAGAGCAGTGTGCAATGACTAGTTTGTGCAATTCTCTGATGTGTTTTTAAGTGAAAATAGGTCGATGTGTACATGGACACGGAGTTTGTGAAATTTTTTGACTTCTTATTTTGGTTTTGTGTAGTGGCCATCTTGAAATTGTGTCTTCCTGGCGTCAAAAAAGAATCACCAAAAAACAAGGGGCACCCAATTGTAAACTTTTATCCTAATCCCACTTTTTGTTAAAACTGTGCGTTTTGTTGATAACAGTTTTTTGCTTACCGATTTACCTGTTCAACTAACTCATCTAAAGTCTGTCATCTTGGAAGCAAAATTTGAGACTACAAATTGAATGTCATAAATCATATGCTTTCTACATCACAAAAACTCTCATATTAGTGTATTTGTTACAAGTGTATTTATTCAGATATGTACTGTACTAAATTGTGTATAGTATATGGATAAGGTGTGCAACAGAAATATATATAATTAGAATTATTAAAAACCTGGTTACTTAAATAGTATCATAAAATATATATTTTACTTCATTGTTTGTTTCTAGTGAGGTTAGAAAGTTCATTCTATCTGATTCATTATTATCATTCTGAATACACTCATTAAATGATAATTGCTTAAATGGTACTGTAAACATTCTTCGAAGCTTAGTGTTAGATATATATATGTATACATATGTATACAGGAAGTACATACATCAAACTGAAACAAAAAAAATAAATATATAAAATAAAATCTGAAAGGTTTCAGATTTTAAATTACATCCAAAAGGGCATTTTTTAATGTTTTGTGTGTTACCTTTATTTATTAAATATCATGCTTTTTGCACTTAAACCATAAAATTCTGTCCAACAGCAATATCGCAAATAATTTTAAAATGAGTGTACCTTTAAAATTTGTGATACACAGTTCCGTTCGCTTTAGATTTTTTTCCCAATTGTAGAGTGTTGCCATTGCTCGTTTTTAAATTGTTTGAGTTTGTTCATCAAAAATTCGTTAAAAGTTTTACAAAGTATGAAATAGATAATAAAACAAATTCCAAATTCGGGCTTCCAGATGTGCATATTCGGGTGGAAACGTATGTTATTCAAAATTGGATGGCCCTAGGTACTGTTGTTTTATCACATTTGGAGAAATATACATACATTTATGCAGATTCTTCATTATTTAATTTCTTTAAATATAATACAGGGCTGCAATATTTTGTGGCAACAGTTTGAAAAGTGATTCAGACTTTTAATGTTTCCAATGCAAAATTGCAAAATGAAAACAATAGTCCTTCAGGGACAAAACCCCTTTGGACTAACAATTCAGTAAAATAATATAACAAATTGTTGAAAATTCTTTGGTCTTTTTAAGGGTGCAGCCAAAGAATTTTCAGAGCCATTTTTTGAATTAAATCTGGATGATTGTAAATCCTTGAAATAATTCAAAAGAAAGTGCCAAATAAATTTTCAAAATTAAATTAATAAAATGAAATTAAAAAAAAATAGGTCTTTAAAAATGCAGTTAAGTATAAAATAATAAAAAATTAAAATATTAATTAATTATCAAGACATAATCTGCTGCATGACCCTAAAATAAATAATACTGTAAAAGCAAACAGTGCAAAATAAGAATTCTCGAAATAACCCCCCCCCCAAAAGAAACCCATTGTTTAAATTTGAAGCAATGGGCTAAATATTTTTAGCAGACCTTGAACTAAAGAAAATGCAAACTACTAAAAGCATTGTAAATCAGAAGTAAGTATTCAAATCAAAAATAAAATGTTTGAAGTCAAAATTTTAAGGAAATGAAACAAAATAATTCTTTATTATCCTTTCATTATATATACATTTGAAGCAGGAAGAATATTTGCTCATTAAGCATTTGCCAAATTTATGTCCTGTTTAGTTTTTCTGTACGCTGAAAATGTTATGCAGGCTGCAGCACAGGAGGTGACCTCTATTATATCCCTAAGAATGTTATACTGCCGAAGTACATGATAGATGACAATGAACATTGATACCTTTTCCAGCCTTGGCCCAACTATATATTAATCTGTTTCTCAAGGTGACACCATTAATTTTATTCTAGTTTTAATACAAAAATGTTTTTGTTAAAAAAATTGCTTAGTTTACAGCTGAACATCTGTCTCTCTTGCATTCTGTGCATTAGACTTGGCCACAATGATTTTTTGGTGTTAAAAATTACAATATTTGTTTGCTTGTGACAGTTTAATATTTATAAATTTGCATTTTTTGATTTATTTAGGGGCTAATCTTCCATAAGTGGAATAAGTTTGCACCAAAGTGTTTTTATTTGCGATGTCAAACTTCACATCGCCTCTTCATTTCGCAGTTGCCCATTGCAAAAAGAAATGTCGGTGTAAAAATCTAACATCACCAAATGAAAATGATGCTAAATACAACACAAGCATAAATTACTACGAACTAAAACACAAGTTTAAATAAACTACAAAAAATTTAAGCTGCAAACATGATGCTAAAAATTACAAAAATAAATTACTGCAAAAATAATACATACCAAATACGTTCGACCATATGCATTTCTTTCGTACAAGCAGGACACTTATAATGATCACTGAGTAAACCTTCAGTATTTACGCACCACTCAATTAATGCTTCTTTTCCCATTCATTTCAAATCGTACAGAAACTTCAGATTAACCTTATCACAGGCAGCCATTTTACTGTGTACAGCACAAAATAAGTAACGTACTTCCTATGTGACATCTAACGCAGAAATAAGCTCTGAGAAATTAAAATCACTGCGATGACGCATTATAACCAGTCATGTGATAATAGGGTTTCCATAACACTCAGCTTACCATAAATGAAACAACTTGGTGATAGAATAGAAGAGAAACATGCCAATGTGACAATCAAAATCGCTAAAACAACCTTGTATTTGGTGTACATTTATTAAAACTCTCAATCGATTTCGAGGGCAGCTACAGGTCCCTCCTCATCAGGAGATTGAAATTTCTAGAAAGGGAAAGTAAACTCGGTAACGGCTATTTTATTTTTAAACAAAGTGAGTCAAAACCACTTTGTTTTCCAAAATGAATGTTATCGTCAAATTGAAGGATTAGCTATGGGTAATCCTCTCAGTCCTGTACTTGCGGACATCTATATGCACTATTTTGAGGTAAAATTATTTGATAAACTATCTTTTCATCTCTAGATTCGTTATGTAGATGACACTTTCGCACAAAGAAGAGTTATTCGAGATTTTATCTATTATAAATTCAATTGATCCAGCCATCCAATTCACTCTCGAAATTGAATCCAACAATTCTCACCCCTTCCTTGATATTCTTATAATCCGCAATAAAATTGATTTTAGCACTACTGTGTACCGTAAACCCTTTGCAGTTTGGGTGAAAATGCGCTTTAGCCCACTGCTTGGCGATGTTTTGAAAATCGCCAATTCGGCGCGTTTCTGCGAAACGTCTTTGCAATTAATTGCAACCTTCCCGACACGCTCCGCGAAAACCTATTGTAAACAAAACATAGAATTCTAAACCATAAATTAGTATGGAAACTGTTGCCACAAAAATATAATAAAATAATATGCAAAACGAACATTACGATCATTAAAATATTTGTCAGTTACCTTTAAATTAATTATTTACATTTTATGTTGTAATACTTACACATTTTATGCCGTTACATAACCTTCCCGACACGCTCCGCGAAAACGTAACCAAAATGGCATCCCAGAAAGAAGGAATTTTTTTTAAAAGGGCATTAAAATTACAAACGATACCATGTACACACCGTTCCGTTTTAACTTAAAAAAAAATCTGAGAATTGCACAATGTAGGCAACGTACACAAATGAACAAAATAAGCTAAAATAACGAAAATAAATTACAAGAAAATGCCATGTGCACAGCGTTCCTTTTAAACTTAAAAAAAACTTCAGCGAATTGCACAATGTACGCAACGTGCACAAATGAACAAAATAAGCTAAAATAACGAAAATAAATTACAAGAAAATGCCATGTGCACAGCGTTCCTTTTCAACTTAAAAAAAACTTCAGCGAATTGCACAATGTAGGCAACGTACACAAATCAACAAAATAAGCTAAAATAACGAAAATAAATTACAAGAAAATGCCATGTGCACAGCGTTCCGTTTTAACTTAAAAAAAACATCAGCGAATTGCACAATGTAGGCAATGTGCACAAATCAACAAAATAACCAGCTTTCATACACCAATCAATCACGTTTCCCTTGCACTTCCAATAAAGTAATAAATGTACATGTACATTCACTCACCTCTCTCAGCATCACAGCTAAATCCATAGTGACTTTGTATTTAGCGAAATATACGTACGAAAATAGCAAACACTCAATAGAAAAACACCGCATTCAAAGAATAAAACGAGAACTGAACTAACTACTCAAATTAACACGTAAGAATTTCGAATAAACCGCTACGTCATCTCACATTACCAATAAAACCGTTCTTTATAAAATAGGAAATACGCATGCGCGAAAACTACATGTTTCCGTAGCTTCAAAATACCCAGTCAGCCATGTTGGCGGATATACGGAGTTACCCATGTTGGCGCGTTTATTTCTCATTCAAAAACAATCGCCGCCAAGCAGTGGGCTAAAGCGCATTCCAACCGCAGTTTGTTTACCACCCTATGCTAAATGATGCCACCCTGTTAAGCAAAAATGGCTTCATTTTACTATTATGTATTTCACGCGCTCAGAGTTTGTTCCTCAGAATCTTTGCTTACCAATGAACTTAATTATTTGTGAACAGTTGCTATTGACTGAGATTTTCTCCCGTGATCATTAAGAAAGCCGTTAAAAAATTTTCAGATTCCCATCAAAGAAGACATTCCGTTGTTAGAAATAATATTAATATGACCTTGTTGTGCTTCCATTTTATCCTTCTGTTACTTATAAATTTGCATGGATTCTCCAAAAATTCAATTTTCAAGTCAGTTTCTCCCCTATCAATAAAATTCACGGTTCGACTCTAAAAGATTGCGTTTCTAACTTAAATTCTTGGGGAATTTATAGTATATCGTGTCAGTGTGGCTTGAGATATATTGGCCAAACAAAAAGAGCGTTAAAGTTTCGTATCAAGGAACATGAATCTTATGTCCAAAAGGGTGGAATTAACAAGTCTTGAATAGTGTATCATAGTTGGAAATTTAATCATAATTTTGACTTTGGATCTGCAAAAATTATCCAAAAAGCTTCTTCCATTGGTGAATTGGATTTTCTCCAGGCTTTTCATATTCACAAAGATTTAGCATGGTTAGTGAATGATCTTAAGTCCAATCCTGTCCTTCCTAATGCTTTTAAAATTCTATTAACATAATTCTTGGTTATTATTTTTGCCAATAGATGGTGTTGCCTCCTCGTGCATGCTACTACCCGAGGGTATAAAATAGCCGTTACTGAGGTTGCTTTCCCTTTCTAGAAATTTCATTCTCCTGATGAGTAGGGACCTGTAGCTGCTCTCGAAATTGATTGAGTGTTTTAATAAATGTACGCCAAATACAATGTTGTTTCAGCGATTTTGAACTTGGTTGATAATCCAAGAGGTACCCTAAAATATAGACCAACTGATCAACTTTGTTTTTAGTGTATTAAATGAAGCATGCAAATGCTTTGATTGCATTTGCACAAATCTTTCATAATCTTAAACATTATTACATACTGCATTTAAGAATTTGGAACCTTCCATCGTTTGTTTGCAGAAAATAGTTTTGTTTCTACATGTAATATATTTTTGTTTATGATTTGTCGATTGCTTGTCTGTTTCTTTAACTGGCGATAGGCCATCTGTGAAAGCTCCCTCTGCTAACATATTTTTATATAATTAAGTGTATATAACATCTCCATTAATTAATTTTTATCATTGTTTTGTTGACTGTTTAACATAGGGTTTTTCAGCCTGGGGAAGGGGAGAATTCTAAATTTTCAAGGCGGGGAAGTGCAGTAAGCATTACTTTTTTGTCCAGTTTACATTAAAACATTATCTAATTCTAAATTAGGGGTTCTTAAGCAGGGGGACTTTCATAGTTTCGGAGAGGAAATGCATTCAGCATTTTTTCTTAGCTATTAGGTGTTTAACTTTAGGTTATGAACATAAAATGATATTAGGTGTTTAATTTTAGCTTATGAACGAAAAAACTACTTTATTCAAGTTTTTATTCAAGTCTTCAGATCACATTTTAAGACATCATTCAGCTGTATTGAATTTTCATTTGCTATTTGAAATCTGTAAAAATTGTATAAAAATTGTGATGTACTTTTTTCATGCAACATCTGCATTTCGTTGATATTATTCTCCAGAATTTAAACACAGGAATGTAGATCAAACATACTACAAGACTAACTTGTGTTTATAAATTTATTCCTAAGAGTAATTCATTTAACTGCAGTTTGTAAATTTAAGCATAAATTTTAATTCATAGTTGCTTTCGTCAGAAACTGTTATGATATCTCTATCCTGCGAGATAATTATTTTGTGTCAGGTAGGAAAACTTGTAGAGCTTTTCAATTTTTTGAATTCATCTTAATTTTTAAATGATGACTTAATTCTGAGATTTAGTAATTTTGTCATTCTGAATTATTCATCATATGTATCATTTAATAATTTATCACTGATGCCATTTTTATCCAAGATATAGCATCTTCATTAATCTCATATAATTTTATAAAATAAATCATTTGTAGCTTAAAAAAATTTTTGCTTACTTGATGACTTATTTTACACTGAAGCTCCACTGTAAATTTTGTGTGATAATTTTGGTGTTGTTTTGATTTAGAGGATCTTGAGAGTGATATGCAGTATTGTAAAATGTGGTTTCCTGCCAAAGGAGTAAATACACTTTATTGTGCTAGATTCCTGTTGCAATATAGTCTTCCTTAGCTATATTCCACTGCAGGTTTCCGTGTCTTGAAATTACCACACTGTGCTGGAATGATTCACGGCTTTTGGCCACATCAGTAAGGCACATCGGGAGAGGACACAATCTTCACCCATATCTGGAGGATACACATTCTTCACCCACTTCTAGAAACACAGTCTTCACCCACATCGGGATTATATACTATATCTCTTTTGGCTCAGAGCAGCTGCAAAAGAGGAATATAAATTTCCCAACATTTGGAAGCAAGTATTTATAGACTCTTCCATCAACCGTGAAAGTTGCTGGAAATCTCTCCAAACTTGTGCCTGTCATTTTGATGAAATTTTGGAGGAACAGATAATTTTTTATGTAAGTGATCAACACATGCAAGTTATGGGTACAGTACATAATCTAAAGATCCCTAATGTCATTTAAAATGGAAACAAAATAATTTTCTCTGTGAAATTTGCAGAACAGAAATTTCCTTAAATGCAAACCTAAGTAGTGGTATATTGTTCCATGGTGGCTTTTATTGTAGAATTTTGCCGAACTCTACAGTTTTTCAGTATTTTAAATATACACACTAATGTTGTGACATTATGCTTATCCATTATTGACATAAAATCATGTTCATTAGTGTCATTTCTATTTTTCAAAAATGTTCAGTGGAAAAGCACAGAGAAGTATTCTCAGCTTGTCAAAATATTCATCCCATAAAGTTTGCCTGCTTGATTTTTCTCTTTTCGTTTATCGCTTCCTTTTCAGAAACACTGAATTTCATGACTTAAATCAACCATCAGTATTTTTCTGCCATCCTATTTTCTACCTACTTTTCTTTTCAATAGATCATGCTAACCAACTTCTGCTTTTAATTGTATTTCTAAATTTAATGCTTTTACTCCTTTTTTTTCGACATAAAAAATTTGTCACTTCCTTTTCTGAAACACATTAATTTGTCATTTCTCCCCTTTTCTAAATTAGATATACGTTAAAAAAATAACTATGTTAATTTTATTCTTGCCTTATAGTGTCTTTGCAATACTGATTTGTCACTAACATTTGGAGAGTTATGTTATAATAAAGCTGAATCAAGTCTGTGTGATATAAAATGGGCTAAAATTAATTATTTAGAAATGATAAACTACCGTTTTCGATAAAAATTGTTTAGTGTTTGTACTAAGACTTGGAAATGTAATACTTTATTTAACTAGTGCTCAAAATGTTTTTGTTTATTAATGTGATATATTTATCGTACATTCATTGCACAAGCACTGTATTTACAATACAGCACACTTTATATATATACAAAACACAACCTCACTTGCATACAACTCCAATGACCAGCATTCCAAGTCTCATTTTTCAAAAATTTTGAAAGTATTTAAATGTGCATTATCATCATCATCAGAACCTGTTGTTTGCACATCATCCATGAAAACTTTACACCCTTCCATTCCTTGTAACAGTCCGTCAATGTAATATTGCCAGCATTGGATTTAGCCGGAACATTAGTCTCTTACATATATATAATCCCTTCTGTGTGTTTATTGTTAGCAATTTTTAAGTCTCTGGGCATACTTTCATTTGTAAATGAGCATGCTTAAAATCAATTTTTGAAAAATACTTTCTCCCACTCAAACATGAAAATATTTCTTCTATTTTCGGCAAAGGCTGCTGATGTGTAACGATAGTTAGGTTTACTGTCACCAAGTAGTTGGCACATAGTCATATACAGCTGTTCAGCTTAACTACTGGTACTATCAGAGTTGCCCATTCTGATGTTTCAAACTTTTTGATCACACCCTCCAAGTGATCAATTTCTTCATCCATCCAGCATTTTAACGCGAATGGTACTTGCCTAGCTGTACAAAATTTTGTTCAAACGTTTGGTTTTAATTCAAGTTGAACGTCATAATTTTTTATTTCCCCTAATTTTCCATCAAAAATCTCTTAATACTGTTCCAATAATTTATACAAACTACTTTTTTGTGAGACAGAAATTGACTTTATTGAGGTCCAATCTAAATTTATCTCTGAAAGCCATTTGCGACCGAATATTTTATCAAGGTTTTCTTTAACAATGTAAAAATTTAAGTTTTTATTTTGACCTTTATATTCAACATGAACTGTAATAAATCCTTAAAGATATGAGTTTTTCACCATTATATGTTAAAAAGTAGACTTGTATTTTAATTTTCTTTTTTGAAATTTGCCAGACACTGCACTCTTGTGTCCAGTTCCGTAACTAGTGGTTTTGCTTCTATGTTCACTTGGACCATTATGAGCAGTTTCCTATTTTTCACCTCACTGGAATTTATGCCGTTTATACGAACTGTGTTTTCATTTTTTACATGAAGCTGTTTTTGTTATGCCTTCTTACTTTAAGCATTAAAGCATGTTCTTTCAGTGTGTCCAATTTTCTTTCAAAATCGTCAGATATTTCTCTTAAATTTATAAGAATTTCTATCATGGTCAGTCCTTGTGCATTGCAAACATACTTTATTTCTAGCACTCTTGGCTGATAAGTTTTGTTTTCAAACTATTGTGTTTGAGTGACTGGCTTAGATTTACCTTTATTCCCAGCACTAAACTCCATAATTTCTGCTGGTTTCCCAATTATTTCGTTTACACATTTTAATGCTTTTTCTATTGCAAAGCTATTTTTAAAGTATCATCTAAACTAATATCATCCTGCTAAAAAATTCTATCTAGAATAGCCCTATCTGTTAGACCACTGACAAACGTCCCGTGGTATCGTATTTAGCATGATCTGATCGTAAGCACACGGTATAGCAAGTGATCATAACTCTGCCATATGCACGTTAATTGTTTTCCCTTCATGCTGTTTTAGATTAAAAATACATGCTTGCTTGGAATTATAAGTGGCTTAGGATTTAGATAATTTTTCAGTGTTATTTTTAACACATTGTAATCTTTATCGGAAGAATTTTTCGGAGCCAGGAAGTTTTTTAAAAGAATATATATTTTTCCGGACAAGCTAGAAATCAGTGCTTTTCCACATTTATTGCATGAAGCATTTTGTATAACTAAATAACTTTCAAATCTTTCTGAATATGTATCGAAATGCTGTTCATGTTAATTATATTTTTTGAACTGAACAGAAAGTTTCGAATTATCAGTTTATGGAGTACTAAGTGAAGGATTTATCCACCAGAGCTTTATTTTTCTCTTTAAGCTCAGTTACAAGCTGTTCCATGCTTAATTCCTCCAAAAAAAATGACAATAAATTCTTTACCTCGAGCTGTCTTCAGGAATTTTCCTGATCTGAAAATGAAACTGCTAATCTGGTGAAAGCCCACTGCGTAAAAAGCTAGGCATCGCTGAAAGCTGTAAAGCACTTCACAAAACTCATCTTTTTATTACACTCATGCCCATAAATTAAGGATAATTGAGAATCACATGGAAATCAAACTCTAAAGTAAAAATTTCACCTGTAGAATTATAGCACACATCTTCAAGAAATATGTAAATTGACATCAGATGACACCGATAGTATGTCACAATGACGAGAGTGTAAGAGAAATGTATATAAGGAATGGTAGCAAAGAAGTAAAATTATTCATGGGCATTCTGTAATCCACTCAGTGCCAGAATTGAATAGTTATGACACAGAGGACGTATGTAGATAATTTTTTACATGGTTGAATTATCAGCTGCCTGGAATGCGAGTGTACTCGGACAGAAGTATCTGAGGAACTTGGAATAGCACAAAGTATCTGTAGGCTTTGGCAACGATTCCAAAATGACAGAAGTGTCAGTAAACGTTACAGTACCGGTTGTCCCCCCTCCCCCCGAAAAATTTTACTTAAACGTAATTTTTGTTACTGTTTCTGCCGACAGATGCCGTTGTCGGCTTTTCCACTGGTCACCTGTAGGGTATAAATGTGATCGACATTTGCTTTCTCGCTTTTGCAGAATTTTTTGCTCCCGATGAAGGGAGACCCGTTTTGCCCTCAAAATCGGTTGGGATTTTACAAAATCTATGCCAAATACAAGGTTGTCGATTTGTCTGTTTTATTCTCCACATCGGCATGTTTCTCTTGTGTCTTGACCCTTTCAGATGTGTTAGATTTATTCATGGTCACCATTACACTCTGATGTATTTGACATCTATAAGGGTGCCAGCACCTTTATGAAAACTTTTTTTTTCAAGTTAAAAATTTATAAATGTCATGGTATCTCTATGGCATCCTTATATAGCAGTCCGTGCTACATGAATCCAAAATTATTAAATTAATTTAATCATCCTAGATAATTTTTAAAACAATCTGTGGGTTTTGATTGAAAAATAAGCAAGTTTAGCTCTCTGCTTAAAGGAATATTACTTGCAATATATATATGCATATAGCAAGTGATTATATGCATACATATTGCAAGTGATATTTCTTATGGTGATTTCTGATGAATTGGTTGTGCATTTTAAAACTGTGGCTATCTAGTATGTTGCTGTCTAATAACATTCAGATTTGGGTTTTGTGTTCAGTGTAATGCTGAATAAAATCTGCACTTATGACATAAATATTAAGTGTTAAATATTTTGAAAAACTGCTGTTCTTTACATTTCCTGATAATGGTGATTTTTAAATGAAACTTTCTTTTTTAGGCAATACATTAATGGTTTTTAAAAGCAGTTGCTGAAACAATAATAATGTGAAATCATCTGTAAATAAATTAAGGAATGTTACGTATTGCATATTTTCTTTCAGTTTCTTTCCAAATGTGATGCAAGCTCCATTAATAGTCATTGGAAATGCAGTGTTTGAATGTTTAGTATATATTAAAATATGTAAGAAACCTCATCGAAAGTACAATGTAGCTTCTTCATCATCAGTTACTCTCACCATTCCTGGAACAGAGCCTCATGATGCTGAAAGGAGGAGGTAAGTTTTCTTTCTTTCTTCTTCTTCTTCCCTTTTTTTTTTTTTTTTTGCTTCACTTTCATTATCTATTAATTCTGATATCATTTTAAAAAGGCCAGTGTACAGTTAAGCTAGCGAGAGCAGTTTACTCACATTTCACTTTTACACTACAAAGTCCGAGATCCAGATGTCTAATATCCGGAATGATCTAAAATGCGTACCTCAAAGCCACCACCACCACCTTTTTTTTGGTATGCTTTATGCATGCACATTGGATTCCTCCCCATAATAAAACATATGGAGGGTCCCAATTCTTAATTTCGCTTTGCCACTAAATAAAATACCTCGTTATTGAAGAAACATTCATTTTAGCAAAAATTTGTGTGATTAATAATTTGTCTCTATAGCTGCATATCTGCTTAGCATACATCTGAAACCAAAACATTCTATATAGAAACATTGTTGATTTTAGACCAACTAATATTTTATATCCCCTAATGCCAACTGGGTGAATGATTATTTATTATATGTGGCTTTCATAAGTGCATGTTTAACAGCACATGACAACTTGTGTAATAAGCAGTGCACATTAGGAGCAAGACAAAATTTAGCGAAACAACTTGTCTTTTGTCTCCAATCTCATCTCATGATAGCTGATACTGAAGCTGCTAAACTAGTATTTGCAAATAAATTTATTGAACTCACGAATAGGTAAAGTTATCTAAAAAATTATAATACTGAGGAAACTGGTCTTTTGGCAATATGTACTATGAAATACCTTGGCAAATTCTATAGAAAAGGTTGGCATACATGTAAACTTTTCGTAATTGGAAAAAATACATGACCTCGAGCACTTAAAGGAGTAAAGATTTCCCCCGCTATATATCATTCAAATAAAAGAGCCTGCATGACACAGTCATTAATGAATGATTGGTTTGAAAATCATTTCATACTTAAAGCTTGGCAACAGTTGAATTTAGTTGGTTTACCTGATGACGCAAACATTATTCTGATTGTAGATAACTGCTCGGCTCATACTTCACTTAAAGTTTTAGTGAAAGATAATGTATCCATATTATTCTTTTCTCCAGATTGCACGTCCATCATTGAAGCTATGGTGTGCACACTGAAATGCAAATACAAAGTAGCATTTTTAAAATCCATGTTAAATTTCTTGAATAATGGCAGGACTATTCAAGAACTTTTGGTATATTTTAGCATAAAATCTTGTGGAGCATCGCAAGAGCATAGGAGGTGTCTCTAGGTACTTTAAAAATGCTTGGCATAATTTATGGCCAGCTACCATATTTTGTGTTGAGGCTGATAAAGATGATAGCCGCGAATATGAAGGTTTTTGGATATCACTAACCAAAGGTGAAATTCTCCAATTAATGGATTTTGTAAAGAAATGTAGAGAAGCGGTAATAAATAAAGATCATATAACAGAAGTTTTTCATTGAGATGACAATGCTCCAATCATCAATCAATTAATGAACGGTGAAGTCTGTAGTATGGTTCTAGAACCAGAAGTTACTGCTACCGATAGTGAAGAAAGTGACCGAGAGGTTATTGAAAACGAAAAAATTTTTATTGACAAGTTAGTCGGAATTCTCAACATGTAAATTACAGGACTAGAACAATAGAACTTTGTAACTGAATGAGAGATTAGCTCTATCTATAGAATTAAAGAGAGAGTATTAGCACAAAAAATGAAGCAACTTACATTAAAAAAATGTTTAATAAAGTAAACAAATAAATATTAAACTTTTTTTTTGTAAATTATTTTGATAACCTTTTTATCATAAATGCTTCATTATTTCATAAATCACACTTTCATATTTTTAATTTTATAATTTCTGTATGCCATCTTACTAGATTTAAAGTGATGATCTAATATCTGGAAAAATCCCAAATCCGGGATTGCTGAAGTTCCAACAAGTTCGAATATATCACTTTGTACTGTATTTGTTTCCACTAAATTTTTTGTTTTGCAGAGAACTATCCTTTTTTTTTTCAAAGAGACTGATTACATTTGCCATTTATTGCTATTTTGTGTATTACAATGTAAAACTTTTAGTTTTTTTTTTTTTTTTTTTTTTTTTTTTTTTTTTTTTTTTTTTTTTTTTTTTTTTTTGGAAGGGGAATGTGGATTTTGTCCTATAAACTCATTTTCCCCACCTCTTGAAAAAGACATTGAAAACAATAATCTTTGATGAATTAGTGATTGGAAAGAAAATAAATGTAATTCACATACCATGTCTAGTTCATAGTTTTTGCAGATTGCTTTAATTTCAGAACAATTAAAAATGTAAAATTAAATGAGCCATTGTTAAAAATAGTGTTATCAATGTAAAGTTTATGTAGATTTGAATGCATTTATGTGGATTTGAATGCGTGTTAGAAAAATTATGAATGTATTTTACAGGGTTGCTGTGGCAAATTAGCCATCAAATGAGTTGATTGATATAGAAAATAATATAGATAATCCGTATTTTGATGTCAAAATACGAATTAATTAAGAAATGAGATATTAAAGTTAACAAATATATGTTTAATGAAGAATGTTTTCATCACTTTTTTTCTATTTACAATTTTAAAAATTATTTCTAGTAAAGTGAAGCCTTCTGAAATATCTTAAATGAAATACATTGTTGATCATCGTATTGTCAACTAGGGAAAAATGTCATAAATTATGAAGGGGCAAAAAATGAGGATACTAGATTTTGTAAAGAGGAATTGATTATTTTCAGTTGCCTTTAAATAAGAGAGCTTTGAAAGCGTTTTTAGGTCTTGATGGCTATTGGGCATGAAAAAAAATACTTCATAGTGTGGAAACATGGTACATGTTCATAGTAATTAACATGTTCACTGCCATCTACAAGAATACTCGTGCTTGGCAAACTAAAAAACTTATCAACTGTAAGATAACTCATTATTGATTGCCTTACTTAAATGACCTAGTATGAGTTTTGCTGTAGTAAATGCTTGCAATATCTAGGGATTAGGCATGCAAGAAGGGACTAAATAATACACTTGACATACTGAAATTGATATTTCTCAAAAGGTAGTATTTAGATCATTTATTTCTCAAGACTATAACTAAATGTTTATAATAATTTTTTTTGTTCATTTATTCTCTTCGTAAATGTTATAAGCAGATAGCTAAAATTTTTGTGAATAATGTAAGACTAATGGAAAATAATTATCACATGTTCACACGTTGGGAGTTTTGCTTGAAAAAAAAAAAAGTGAGTATTCTTTATTTACACTGGTGGATAAAATAAAGAGACGAAACACACTTTCCCGAATATCTTGAGAAATGATGGATAGAAATAAATGAAATTAGGTATGGCTATAGTTTATTGCATTACAATAATGAGTACAAAACAAGAAGGAAAATGTTATTCATTAGCATGAGTTAGGCCAAGAGTCCAATGTGGTCCAGATTTGAGGTTGAAAGATGACTGTGAAAATGTGGCTAGTATGGTGTGTTGTCGTCTCTGACAAACAGCATGCATAATGCATAGCCATGCTGTTAACAAGAGAGTTTGTGGAAGTCACAGCCACTTCTTCACCAAAACAGTTCTTAACTCTTGAATAGTTCTGGGTTAGTCTTGGCTCATTGCAGTAGCCCTCCCAGGATTATTCTAAGCATGTTTGATAGGATTGAAGTCAGGAGATTTGGCTGGCAAATCCAATATGGTGAATATCCTTTCTTTTCAGATAGTCATCAACCACACGGGCCCTCGTGCATTTTAGTCCATAAAAATGAAATCAGGGCAAACAGCATCCCTGAAAAGTCATACATAGGGCTTTAGGATCTCATGTCCGTACCTCTGGGCATTCATGGAACCAGTGTCAAACACATGGAGCGATGTGTGGGTATCTTGAATGATTCCTGCCCAGACCATCACTCCTCCACCACCATATTGGTCCCTTTCTATGATATTGCTGGGATGGTATGAGTCCCAGATTCCCTCCAAATCAATAGTCGCCGAGAATCAGGTTGTAGACTGAATCTGGATTCATCCGTGAAGACAACATTAGCCCATTGAAACTGTGTCTAGTGTTGGCGTTGTATGCGCCATTGTAAACTCTCTTTTTTGGGAGTGAGTGGGATGCAAATAGCAGGCTTTCTGGCAAACAGTCCCGTTTCATGGAGCCTTCTGGCAACTGTCTTCCTCGAAACTGGTGTACCTGGGGCAGTAGTGAGGTTATGAGACAGTTGTGTGGCTGTTGTCGTCCTTTAGCACTTGGCTGAAGGTACCAGATACCGGTCGTCATTAGTTGTTATATGGATCTTGGACGACCTTGTCCTGCTCTTCTGGACACTGTCCCGCTGTTTTTAAACTAATTAGAGATAATACTGAGTGTTACATGCAGTTCTCTGGCAACCTGAGCTTGAGACTGCCCTGGCTCAAGCCTATCCATAATTTTCCATCGCATACCCTATGTCTAAGCAATGATATGTATACTGCGAAAAAGAAAATGGAACAGTTCTATATCTCCTTTTCTACTGGGCCGATTGATGAAATTCAAATTGCGTTTTCCATGTCTCGGAAGCGCGACTTAGGATATATATTAGATTAATATATAGCTTTGTTCTAATATAGGTATTTTGACACAATATGGAACTTTTTCTGAAATAACATACCAATTTTTTTCCATATTTCGATTCTATGACTCAAATTATTAAATATTAAATTTTGTAAAATTTGGTGCAAAATTTACGAGGAAATTAAAAAAATTAACTTGGCAAATTTTTTTCAGTTTTAGCCAAGAATAATTCACTTGCCGAACTTCTTAATAAGTGGCAACCTATTTTCCTTCCCTTCCCTTGTGCAAGGGAGGGGAAAAAAGTCACACCGTTCCTGCCTTTTTACATTGTGGATGAGAGGGAAAAAAGTCACATCGTTTCTAATTTCAAATAATTTTAACAAAGTGCGTAAACCACATTTTCGTTATTATCGCTTTCAACAAATATGCCAAATTTCAAAATGTGCCAATATATAAATTCATGTATATCTTTGGAAATTTTGAATAAAAAGCTCTAATTTTTTGCAGGTGTGCTTAGAAATACACATACTTTAAAGTGATGGTAAAAATTGTATAGGTTATAAATCAAAATTTTTTCTGAAAAATTTATAAAAATTATTTAAAAATGCAAATTTAAAAAATAAATCATAAAAAATGGGTGAATTTTGTTTGGAGTGAACTTAAATTTCAAACTGTGAGAGAAGGAATCAAGTAAGTGTAATAAAAAGAGAGGTATTAATAAATACATACCAAATTGGATTAACATTGATAAAATTTTGAGAGCTAATTGTGCAATTTTTACAAAACACAGTTTGGCATAATTTGAGTCGTAGAATTGAAATATGGAAAAAAAATTGGCATGTCATTTCCGAAAAAATCCGATTTTGTGTCAAAATATATATATTTGAACAATGCTACATTTAAATCTAATACATATCCTAAGTCACACTATCCAGACATGAAAAATGCAGTTTGAATTTTGTCAATCCACCCAGAACAGTAGACATAGAACTGCCCCCCTTTTTTTGTGTGTGTGTGCAGTGTATTCATTTCACCTAATAAACAACAAAGAACAACAAGATTATTTGAACGTGGAGTTTTATACCTCCTGCTGGCATTGCGATGCCCACAGGAATATGTAAACTCAACTCAGCAACACCAGCACCATAATAACATTGTATGACAACTAACTGTCTAGGTTTTGCATGGTATTTTGGGAGAAATGTGAGAACTTGGAAAATACTCAACTGCCATGCTCTCCGAAAGAATGCAGGCCCCAAATATTAATCTTCTTCCTCTTTTTTTTCTTTTAAGGAGAAAACAAAACTTATGCTTTCTTTACAAAAATTTAACTTGCTGATCAAGAATTAACTAGATTCACATAAAACCATGGTAAAGTTCTTATGACTGTGATGTGATGTCATGCTTATCCCTTTCTGCAACTAAATCACAGAGTTTGGTAACAATGTATGCATGCTAATAGCATAAAAAAGCTGCTTTTATAAGCTGCCAAATATGTTAGGCTAAGTTATTAAAAGTTCTGTTTTTCTTTTATGCGTTATTAATAGCATATATGTATCTATTGCAGATCTTTTAAATAAAACTAGTATATATTCCAATACTTTAAAAACTGAATGTAAGAAAACAACAAAAAGACTTCTAAGACCAGTTCTAATTTTTTTTTAAACCACTTTTAAAATATTCAGTGCATGAACTCATGAAGTAAAAATGTACTTGATATTTTAAATATATTACTAGAAGCCATCATCTAGTCGTACTTACTTTAACTATTACTATTTCCAACGTTACTCCTTCACCAGTAACTAAGTTATGACATTAAGCTTCCAACATATTTATAATTGTGAATTAAGTAAAAATGATCAGTTAATTAAGTTTTATTAATTAAATATATATACTATAAAAGCCTGACTATCTGGTATTCAAGTAACCAGAATATTTTAGAATTTTGGGGAAAAAAATCATAAAACAATAATTAAATGAGACACTTCTAATGCAATTATAGAGCTTCTTATGCTATTAGCATGTATACATTGTTACCAAACTCTGTGATTTAGCTGCAAAAAGGGATAAGCATGACATCACATCACAGTCATAAGAACTTTACCATGGTTTTATGTGAATCCAATTAATTCTTGATCGCCAGTTAAATTTTTGTAAAGAAAGCATAAGTTTTGTTTTCTCCTTAGAAAAAAGAGAGAGAGAGAGGAAGAAGATTAATATTTGGGTCCTGCGTTCTTTCAGAGAGCACGACAGTTGAGCATTTTCCAAGTTACAGGATCCTACATCCAAAAAGCACAATACGTGACTATTTGAAAACAGATAAACAGTAATGATGTAGTGTGAAAATCTGCGATAAGGATTTAAGTTTTTTAATATGCTTTATCTGCAATTTTTTTATTATATAACCATATGAAGACCAATCTGTTCTACTAAACTTCTGACAGAATGCTCAGCACATTAGCAACATCTTGACCAAGTTTCATGTTGGACAGGGTTTCATAATGCAATAAAATGTTTCACTTTCACTCTGTTCTGGCCTCTGGATAGACAGTATTGCTCGTGAGGTCAGTCACGATTTTCCTTCGTGCAGAGTTTGATTTTATTTTTGAATCTTGCAATAAAAAATTGTGAGAATGGAATGTTTATGTTTAGAACAGTTGCATGTATAATAACAAAAATAAAATGTGTATGCAAAATTTAGTGCTGAAATTTGATAGATGCAAGGGTTTGAACTGCTATGCTCCTGTTATCTCGAACTAGAGTCAAGTGTGGTTTTATTTTTTTAAAAATTTTATTGTTTAGAATTTTGTTTCTGGCATTCCAAGATGACACTATGGATGATATTACATTTCTTAAATGAAAATGAAGGACTGTTAGAGCAAATAGTACTCTACTCATTGCAGTGTTGACAGGCACTAATAATGATAGTTCCAAAGATGTGAATAATGAATGGTGATTTAGAATGTTTTTGTGATCGGCTTTCAGATTTCTTGAGTGAAATGAAATTATTGGATAATGGTATTCATAATATATTCTCCAATGCTGAATCTGTTGTTTTACAACGTGAAGAGTATGCAGAAATTGTCAAGCTGGCTATTTTTAGAGAACGTAAAACTGTTCAGAATGTCATACTTGTAGCTGCTAATAATGTTCCAGTTTCTAATTTGCTCCCAAGTATTCTTAAAAGCTGGTTTCTCATTCCCATACTATGAAGTTACAGTTAAACTTGAATCATTCCATGGAGTTGTAGAACAGTTTCACAGTTTTTGAAACAATTTAAATCTTCTATCGGCGATAACCCAAATCTTTCAGCCATTGATAAATACGTATTTTTCCACAGTTATTTAGCAGATGAACTAGAGAGCTTAGTTGATGGAATAAGTATTATTGCAGGCATATATGAAAAAAAAAATTATTGTCAAATGTGGTGATAAAAATAGCCTTGAATGAAGTTTTCATTGAGTGCAACCCAAGGTTGCAGGCTTTAACTGGTTTAGGAGAAAATATCAAAGCATACGACTGTGTCTTAGCACCTAAAATTTTATTTGCATTTCCTGGCAGCATATGTAGAAAATGGATTATTCATGCGAAAATAGGGAAAATTTCAAAAGGGGGCACTTCGACAGTTTCCCGCAGAAAAAGTGAAACCAAGTCTTATTGCTCAAAAGATAAAAAGGGAGAAACTAGTTAATTATACATGTAATTCTTCTATAGCAGCTCTAAATATTAACTCTAAAAGCCCAAATGGTTCAAAGAAACATTCACCATTTTGACCATTCTGTAATACTAATGGATGTTGGCCTCAAAACTATGCAACTATAATTGATATTGACACTTGTATTCAAAAGCTAAAGAATTCTGGTAGGTTTTTCTAGTGTATAAATTGAGGACATAATTTAAAAAATTATGCATGCACAGAAAAAGCTTTCTGCATTAAATGCAAAAAGAAGCACCATGATCATTCCAGTTCATCCTTTTACCTCTAATAATCAAACAGGTGTATTTGCTCCCAACTTCACTCATTTACAAGCTGTTCGTCTCTGTATCACTGGCACAGCCGGCGTTACTAAATTAGTTCGATGCATTTAGATGGTGGAAACCAGTCCAGTTTTGTTCATTTACATCTGGTAGACATATTAATATTACGAGTTATTAATTCAGATACACTGCAAGTTACATTACTACGATTTTAACTTCAGAAACAAGCAACCATGTGATGGCAGTCAAGCAATTTCAAGCTTTCTAACAATTAACATTATTTCAGGTAGATAGAGACGCATCTCAATTTTTATGATTCAGAACAGAACAGGATCTGCAAAAGAACTCTCAAAGAAGAAATCCTTTCTTACAGGTGTGGCGGACCGATCTTGAGAACAACTCCACGATCGCAAATTTGAAAGAGTTAGAATTTTTGAACCTAGCACAACAGAGCTCTTTTGGGCTAGCGGTAAAGAATTCGACTCCTAATAAATTGACCCACGATTGAGTCCCGCTCATGCGACGCAGCACTTCTCACAGGCGAATATAGATGGGGGCACGAACAAGTATCTAACCAGGCTTCACTGAACCACGTGATCGCCACACAGATTTTTGCTATTACCTTTTGGGTTAACTTCAAGCCTTTTTTTTGCTATCTGCTACTCTGCATGAATCAGCTGTTGTACACTTATCCTATAGCAGGAAAAGAGCTTCAAAATGGGAGTTGATTCTGAAGACGACCCCGCAACTCTTCATTATGAAATGCAAAGTTTAAGGTATTATTAGTTTGCCTTTAGCAAAGTAGACCACAATTTCACAAACACTGAAAAATATTTGGAAATGAGGGTGTTGAATTTAAAATTGTGACACAAGTTTGAGGTACCTATTGGAATACTGACGCATTTCGTCAAGATGTTCAAAGTAGTGTTTATGACTTGACAGATAAGCCCACAATGAAAGGTTTACTTTTGAGAACAATATTTAAATTTTACAATCTGCGATGCCTTTTTCCCTCAGCAACGGTTGGAAAATTCTTTTTCAAGATACTTGGCTGTGTGGATTGCTGTGGGACGAGATTCTCCCCCCAACTATGATGGTACAAATGTGTCACTAGATTACCAGTTTTAAGGACCATATACACTCCAAGATGGTTTAGTTTCATCTTCTTCTGAGGTAAATATTCATATATTTTATGATGCTTCTGAATGAGCATATGGAGCAATGCTTTTCGTCCATTTTATGGAACAAAATGTTACAAAGGTTATATTGGTATGCAGTAGTAACAGGCTTTCTGCTCTAAAAAAATATCTTTTCTTCGACTAGAGCTGTTAGCAACAGTGATCAGAGCTTAGTTGCTCTGCTATGTCTGTAAAGCAACTAGCTTAGACCGTAGTACAACAATATTTAGAGTGACTTCACTGTAGCTCTAAGATAGATTCGCAGGGATCCTAACTGTTGAAAAATGTCTGTGAATGGATATTTGGAAATAAATGCCTTAACTATAGTGGGAAAAAAGTGCCTTAACTGTATTCATAAGAAAAGTCCCTTAACTGTAGTAGATAATGATAGTGGGGGAAAAATGGAAAAAAAATTCCTTAGCTATAGTGGGAAAAAAGCACCTTCTCTAAAAGTGTGAAAAAAGGGCCTTCACTAAAGTGGGGTTGAAGTGCCTTAACCCTTTGACCATAGTGCTTGTGCCCCTACCCCTCTGCTTTCTGAAATTTTTGGGTGAAAACTGATTGATTACTATCTTTTACCTCTAAATAACTCACTCAACGGAATATCGACCTTTTGAGGAATGAAAAATAACGGGTCAGTAAGTTTGATTTTCCTTGGAATGTAGAAATTCAAAACCTTAATTCTCTTTTAAGGTGTGAAATTACTTATGTTAGATACAATTAATAAGTCAATTTTCCAGTGTGAATCATTACTTTCATTTGACAGATAAGCTGAAACTTTTTTCATTATGTTTAGCTATGTGTCATTTAATCCACTTATCGAAAAGTTTATTTTTCTTTCTTTAAACCCAGGACATCGGCTGCTCTTGTAGTCATAAATGAAGTTTCAGAGGCCGAATCTAGTATAGCCCTCAATGGTTGGCTTTTACCGATTGCATCTTTGACATAAATTATTACAGTATTTATCAAAATGCTTTTATTATTTCCACTTGAGAAGAAAGAACTAGAAGCATTTTCTGGTGGATGCGAATCAATTGACCTTGACAAGTTTGTTTTGTTGATTTGGTTCCTGAAGCTCTATCGTCCCTGTGATCTCTAGACCATGAGCACTGGAACCTATCAGTGGCAACGAATATGCATTTAGCAATGTATGATGATCGGATTTTTTCTTACAAATATAACAAACACTGTTTGATTTACACTGAGATAGTAAATGAAATTTGCTAAGACAGTTATAGCAAAGCTGATGCTTTTTTAAAAAACCTACTTGTTCAGATAATTTCATTTGTTTAAATTTATCCCAGTGATACAATGCATGTGACTGAGATTTACAAGTGATACAGAATTCAGGGAATTTATTAGATTTTACCAAAAGAGACCTTGATCGTTCTGGATTAAACTTAGATGGAATGTTAGCATTAATGCCATTTAAAATTTGACATCTTCTCACTAAGAATTCCAAAAATGTATCAAAATCTGGTACTTCTTTAACCTTTAATGTTAGCTCATTTACTGTTTTTGTGTTTTTCGGTCTAATTTGTCAAGAACAACATTTGACAATAAAACATCAGAAAATTCATCTCTTGCAAAATATAAGATTTTTCTTAATATTGTCTAATATGATGTGAAGCTCTTTAGCGGATTGTTGTTTTATTGATGATATATTTTAATATGACAGTCTAAAATTATTCTTTTATTCTCGTATCTTTGTTCTAAGCTTTAACAAGTGTAGAAAAGTTATCATCTCCTTTTTCTGAGGATTTGGCTTTTCCCTTCAAAGCCCCACCTAAGTAATGGAGCTTTTCATTTTCGTTGATTAAACTATTAAATTGAGTCTTAAACAAATTCCATTTGTCAAATTTTCTGCTAAAATTTAGAAGAGGAATTTTTGGCAGTTTTACAAAAGCCCTTTTAAACTGATCATTACATACAGAATAACTTTCGTATGTAGGGCTGCCAATATTTTGATTTGTTACAGCTTCATAAGTTTTGTATTTAAGTTTATTAATAGAGGTTTTTAGACTTACTTCTAATTTTTGAATATCCTCATCCACTTGAGACAGCAAAGCTTCTGCTTCATCAAAATTCTGTAATAGTCTTTTTTAGCACTTCGAACTTTTCATGAATATTTATCACTGTATCCAAATAAGTTTGTAGCTGTGCAATATTGAGTTCATTTTGCTTTTCTGCTGCTGTTACAACATTTGAAATCCTTGTTAATTGTCCTTTGATGTTTGCAATTTAAAGCTGAGATATCCATGGCCATTGTTTACTATTGGTTTCAAACTGATAGCGTTTAAACCATATGTTCAGGTTCTTCTGTGGGTCGGCACATCAAAGTCTGCGTAGGTAGTGTGCGTCGTTTAGCATAGTAAGAAATAAGATGCATTATTAATGATATCGTTTAATTATTTATTCTTAGTGAGAATAGAAACGGTTACTACAGCAAGTACCTTTTGCATGTAAATGCTCTTCTGCATAGTGAAATATATCAGTTGTCAATTATCAGAGACTAAACTTTACATTATTTTTCAGTTGCCAGATTTAACAGATTAACATAATAAATGCACAATAACAAAAATGCGATGGGAAAGTGCTCCATCAGCCAAACGATACAGTACAGAACAGTCACCAAAAAACAAAAAATTTTTTTGTTCTTTGACATTTAAAAAATCAGTTTTTTTTTAATTCGTACTGTACTGAAATTTTTTTTAATCTATTTTTATCCAGATATAAGTTAAGTTTCCACATGTAGCTTGGGACTTTGCGTGCATACTGCTGTATTAATCAGCTTTTAATTATTAATTAAAATGAGATATGGAAGCTAATAGTATCAACGGAGAAATCCAAACCTAGTGAAGAACACCCCAACAATCTGTCCAAGGCTTCTCCCTTGCTTACCTTCATTCACTCTATAGAACTTTCAGATCCCCGTGCATTTTGAATGTGTTTTGCTCGACAGACACTGTACACTTACAAACATCCATAACTTCTCCGGGATGGCAGTCAGTGGCGCTAACGACCATATAGATTGGGATATTAATGACTATATCATGTGGTCACTGCCATGATGTCTACGGCACCATGAACTGTCAGCATCGTTACCATTGTTTTTGCTTCTGTTGATGCTGCAGCAAAAACATGCCCTCTTAAGGGCCATTCTTACTGAGGTTTATCTGAGTTAACAGAGTCAATTCCATGTGTTGATTAGCTCCGCTATACGTGCAGTTCGGATTTTTCAACTCACTCCACTATGAAGAAAAACTGGTTTTGGAGCTGTGTTGGCTATGCTAGATGTCTTTGTTAGTTCAAATAAACCCCTTTGTGAATGGCCCTTTACAGTAACGAGACAAATGACAACACTTGACCAAGGCATGGTACTATGTCGTCTTTTGAGACAAATGTTGATTCTGCCCACAGCCTTATGATATATCTGAGCGTGGAAGCAACAGGGAGAACGAATGTTGTCAGCTTGCATTCATCATCGTCATGGATGTTCAGAACCTAACATACTTGTATGAAGGACCATTAAATAAGTACACATGCCAATTATATGCTGTTCGCATTTCCAGTAATGTGAACAGCCATGTTACATTTCCAAAGTGTTAAGGCTCATGGTTGTGCCCTAATTTGGAGGTCTGCTTGACGCCATCTTTCAATAAGATAATGTATGATTTGCCCGTGCTGTCCTGGCCTTCCTCGATACAAAGAGTGTTCCACTATTGCCCTGACCACACGTTGTTCAAAACTCTCACCCATTGAAAACATCTGGTCATGGGTTGCCGAGAAACTGACACACCAATATTTGCCTGAATGAGCTATGATTGAAAAACTTCAGCATAGAGTTAAAGCCGGATGGGATGAAGAACTCATACCTTTCATTCAAGGTCTATTCAACTTGATGCCAAGGCAGATTGAAGCCATTGTTGCTGCCAGTGCTGGCAGCTCCGTACTAAATTCTGCTCGTTATGTATGACTAACCACATACAAATGTAATCATGTCCTCAAGCCAATATAATGTATATGTGCGATAAGTAAGATTCTGTTATTTGCTTCCTGGGGAAGCAATTTTAATGGTAAGCAGTGTATATAAATACAAGCCAAGCTAAGTATTATAATGAAGAAATGTTATAGTAAAATGATATAAGTACCAAATGTTATGGTATTATTCAAAATTAATTATTGATGGAAATTACTATTGTGTGCTTAATTAACACGTGATCTTAAAACTTCTTAATGAACAGTGGTCGTGCCCTTAAGCATTTTCGAATTTTTTTCCCTTGTTATTTTCGAAATTTTTGAGCGAAAACTGATTGATTACTTATCTTTTACTTCTAAATAATACAAAATGATTGCACAATTGTATATTTTTGAAGTCTTAGTACTTCAAATTGGATGTCTTTTAAAATTCATTTTCAATGAAACAAAATAACTTCCTTTTATTAATATAAACAACTTTAAATTTCAAAAGTTATTCATCGCATATCATCATTTCTATCATAAATAAAAATATAGTGATAATTAAACTGCAGATATAAAGAACCTGTGTATATTTATGGCATTTGATTTGTGGTTGCAGTATGCGACCACTGAGCCACTAGAACATTGTGTCACAATGCTCACGATCTGTAGATTGTGAGTGCTCAGTGGCTGGGCCCTGAAACCACTGCTCCTCACAGTGGTGTTTGTAGCTTTCAAATAGGAGTGTTTATTTTTGCCTGGATATAGATAAGGAACTCTGAAACCACAGAGTTAATATATTACTAAACAATACATGCCCAGTCAAAATGGATTTCATGCCAGAGATTTTTCTCTGAGCTCAATGCACTTGCTTCCTATTCTAGTATTGTGGTTTATAAATTATTTTATGTGGTTTAAATATAGTGTAAATATATTTTTTCTATAATTAAAAATAAAAATAGTGTAAAAGTTTTATTTAACATACTTTATAAATGTTTTTTCTACTGCTGAGATTTACAATGCCTTGCTTGAAAGGGCTAGAAACAGCTGATGCATTAGCTTTACCTTAATAATTACCTTCAGATCCAGAATGAGTGGTCTCTGAGAATTAATGTGATAGAAAGGGAAATACTTCTTTACCCCTTCCCTCCTAGTTATGGAAATATAGAAGATTAAAGTGAAGATATAAATTTACCGGGTCACCATTATAAATGCTTTTCTTTATATATCAAATGCTTCCAGAATGTGATCCCAGTTTAAAAATATGCACGTCATTCAGAGTTGATGTAATCAGTATTATGATGCGAATGCGAAACGAAGGATCTGTACCAAAGCAAAAAAGACCTACCCCCCAACCTATTAACTCCTTAACTGCTGCGGAAAATTCACTCTCCACTGCCACCGTTTTTTTACACAGGCGTGCGTAGTTATGCAATGTATTAAGGGGAAAGTAAGTAGAAGTTTGCTGTCTAAAAACTGTTTATTTTCACAAAATAAAGAATAAAAAAAAATGGAAATGCAAAATTTTATGTTTAGAGTAAATGTATAATAAAAAATTATGTTTGTGTAATAAAAAAGATCCCTCAAAAATGAAGTTTTGATCAATTTATTTGTAGACCAGTAAAGTATAATATTAGGTTTTAGTGTTATACCTTGTAAAATCAGTATACCTAAATGGAAAGTGTGGAGGTGGCATAGGCAAGTTTTTCATATCAAATCCTACCCAACATCGAGCATCTTTCAGAGAATAGTCACAGTCCTCTTAATCTGATATAATATCATATTCTGAGGTGTCCAATCCTAAAGATGACGAAAAGTAATCATTTTATTTGGAATGAGCCTAAATTTCGAAATGTGAAAGAAGGAATCAAGTAAGTTTAATAAAAAAAATGAGATATTAATAAATATATATCAAATTCAATTAACATTGAAGAGCTAAAATTTTGAGAGCTAATTTTTTAAAAACTGCTTTTTACAAAATTTGGTAGTTTGACATAATTTGAATCGTAGAATCAAAATATGGAAAAAAGTTGGCCTGTCATTTCTGAAAAAGTCCGATTTTCTGACAAAATACCTATATTAGAACAATGCTATATATAAATCTAATACATATCCTAAGTCGCGCTTTCGAGACATGAAAAGCGCAATTTGAATGTTGTCAATGGGCCCAGTGAAACGGGAGATATAGAACTGTGTCCCCCTTTTTTTGTGCAGTGTACATAATGGCAGTGGAGATATTGGCAAAGAAAACTAAGACCAATCTAAATTAAAATCCATGCTTTATTTCTACAACTTAAATAAATAAGCTAATATTGTAGCTTTTAAAACCATTAAAAGGAAAGAAAGCTATCATAATGCTGACTCAGCACTCAATAAGCCCCATTTCGCCGATTCCCCGGCATACATATATATAGTTCGGCCAACCCGCCGATCTAGACGTCATCGGCCAATCAGCGGCAACCACGTTAGCTTACCGCCAATTGACCTGCGATCCAATTTGCATGAGGAAAACTAGTCAACACACGGCCCTCTTTTCCTCATGCAAAGACAAAAACAAAACTTATAGAATTACAAAAGTTCATAGTTCAGTTGTATTATATGAAAACACTTATTGTCTTTAAACACTGAAAACATCTAAACAAAACTTCTTTAAATTAACAGCAGTTGTCGCTTTTGTAAATAAGTCCGCAGTATTTAATTTACTGGGAATAAATTCAAGGTCAAACAATCCATCATTTACTAGTCTTCTAATAAAGTGATATTTCATGTCTATATGTTTAGTCCGACGATTTTCTATTGGCGATCTAGAAAAATCAATGGCAGACCTTGTTATCGAAAAATAGTTTACATTCTTTTAAATGAAACTTTAAAATTTCATCTTGTAAGACATTTGTCGTCCACATTAATTCCTTCACTGCTTCCGATAAGGCAATATACTCCGCTTCCATAGTTGATAAACTTACACATTTTTGTTTAACAGTTTTCCAGATTACTGTTACTTCATCAAAATATAAATCCTTCCATTGACATGCAGTCATCCCTATTACTTGCATAATCAGCATCTGAATAACAATATAAATTTAGATGTTTAATCCTCGATAAGTTTAATTTATATAATTTAGTACTATTGAGATAACCAAGCAATTTCAACAATGCTTCCCAATGCCTAATTCCAGGATTCTCCTGAAATTGTGATAAGATATTTACTGCGTATGTAATATCAGGCCTTGTCCTGTTAGCTACAAAAACTAAACATCCCAACAGATTTCTAAAAGGTAATTTACGCATTTCTGCAATTTCTGCACTTGTAGATGGACAATCTAATTTTGTAAGAATAGTGCCTTTAGCTATGGGAACTGAAGTTACTGGTATCTAGAAATGTTTAAATTTTTCAAATATTTCTTCGATATAATTTTGCTGATGTATAAAAACCCCATTTTCGTTCTCTAAGAATTCAATTCCAAGTAACGTTTTAATTTTGCCTAATACTTTCAGATCAAAAAACTTACTCAATTGTGAAATTACTTTATCTATACTATGTTGATCTTTACTAAAAATCACAATGTCATCTACATATAACAATAGAATTACATTAGAACCCTTATAAACACAATTACACCATTGTATTTTCTTAAAATGTAGATTCTCTAAAGTACTTTCAAATCCACAAAACCATTCACGACCGCTTTGATGTAGACCATAAATGGCCTTGTATAATAAACATACTTTATTTTCCTCTTCAATAAATCACTCCGGTTGGGTCATATATATTTTCTCATTTAGGTTTGCGTGTAAATATGCGTTCTTTACATCTAACTGACAATTAGTCCATCCATACAAACATACCAGTATAGTGAAAAATATTCTTATGATTGAAACAGGACTGTAAACGTCATCAAAATCTTCACCTCTTTTCTGCCTGAATCCCTGTGCTACTAAACGTGCTTGATATCTAACTACTTCATTCTTTTTATTTCTTTTGAGCATGTATACCCATTTGGTTCCCAGCATAGTTTTATTTTCTGGCATTTCGAGTTCAACCTCTCTTTTCTTCATTGTTTCAATTTCTTCTTTCATTGCCTTACCCCATTCTTCGGCATTTACTGATTTTCTTGCTTCTTCAAAATTTTGTGGGATAACAATTTCTACGGAATTTGCCTCTTCAGATACGGAACTAGTCTCCTGTTCTACAAAATTAACTTTCCCAGAGTATTTGTTTTTGCCACTAAAGTCAAACTTATGTTTTTCAAATTTAATATTTCTTGCCTCACAATACTTTTCAATATCATTATGGGATCTAAAACGAGTGTCTGTTCCTTATACATAATAATATATGTCTGTATGTGTTCTGTCTGGTCTTTTAACGGCTTTTCTTTGCCAGTTTAAGTCTCGTACTTCTTTCGGGATAGATTTGTCTTCTGATGACTTTAATTCTTCTCTAGAAGTTTCCTGTTCTTCATCTGATTCTGCTAATAGTTCAGATTCCTCTAGTCTTTTAAACTTAGTTTTTGATTTCCGGTCCAGGATGCCATCTGCTGCATTCACTTTTTCATCAAACTTCACATTACAGGTTTCTGTTAATCTGCGTTCTTCTAGTAACCATATCCTATAACCCCTAGTTTCCTTCGCATATCCTACCATGATTCCTTCTTTGCATCTCATTTGTAATTTATTTCTAATCTGTTTTGGCATGCCCAACATAGGCAACAATCAAATATTTTAAAATAAACAACACTTGGTTTTCTATAGAGGAACATTTCATAAGGGGTTTGGTTGCTTTTATGACATACTCTGTTCCACGTATGTACAAAACAGCTGAGAGCTTCTGCCCACCATTCTTTTTCCATTTTACTATCATTAAGCATAGCTTTAACTGCGTCTAATGCCGTTCGGTTAAAATGTTCACACACACAGTTCTCTTCTGGGGTGTACGCATTTGTGCATTCAATACTAATTCCATTTTCGGCTAAGTACCTTTCGAATTGCTTGTTACAGAATTCCCCACCGTTATCGGTGCGTAAACTAATTAATTTTCTATTCGCCAGTCTTTCCATTTGCCTATGATAATTCTTAAAGTTGTAGAACGATTCATCTTTATTTTCCATACAATACACTGTTACTAATCTACTATAGTCATCTACAATAGCGAGGAAATATTTACTCCTACCCTTAGATGGAACTGGCAGTGGGCCACAAACGTCTAAATAAACCAACTGCAATGGTTTATCTGATCTCTTCAGAAGAGTTTTAAAAGTTATTCTGCTAGATTTAGCAATAATACACGGTTCACACTTCTCCATTGGTTGTTCGATTTCTGGTAACACTTTCACGCTTTGATTCTTACTAGTATTCTGAATATAATCAAAATTTACATGGCAAAATCTCTGATGCCATAGCGTCGCATCGTTTCCTTTTTTAACTTTCCAATTTCTGTACGGTAACCAGCCTCCTTTTTATCTGTTGCATATCTAAATGGTTTTACATGATAAAGTCCGTCATATCGTTTAGCATAGCATAATTTATCCCAATTATTGAAGTATATCCACATCTTCCCATTTGAAACCACAAAATGAGCACCTGCCTTTTATAACCTTGCTCCTGATAATAAATTTCTCCTTGGATTTGGATTATATAGTACGTTATCTAACTCAATCCAATTTATTCGATTGCCTACTTTTACTGCAAATTTTACGGTACCCTTTCCTAGTACTTTACTTTCACAATTTCCTACAGCTAAAGACATATGTATATTGTTTATTTCTTCAAAATTTATCATTAAATTTCTATTATTTCAGAAATGAGTTGTAGCTGCAGTATCTACGACCCAATTAAATTTATCTGCGTTACCTCCTTTATCAGTAGTTGTTACATAATTTTCTACTAACATTAATTCTTTATCCTTAAGCTGTCCATTTTTATCATCTATTTTAAACTTCTGATCTTTACTTACATTTTCTTTACACTGAGCAATTACGTGTCCAAATTTCTGACATCTGAAACAAGGTCCTATTCTCGTATTCCCCATTTTTTTCTTAGATTTAAATTTACTTTCAACTCTATTTTTCCCTGCATTTGAACTAATAGTATTAAATACGCTTACCTTGCTGTCTTCTAAATCAGCATTTACTTGGCAAAGTCGACTTTCTTCCCTTACCAGTTCTTCAGCAATTTTCTCCAGTGTAAAATCTTCGTCCTTCCACCTATAAATCAACTGTACAATGCCGGAATATTCCTGGGGTAATCTCCTTATTGCTTGAAATCCTTTAAAAAGATCTGCCAAATTATGTCCAGCTTCAGCCAACTTCTTTGCAGTCATTCTTATCCTTGCGATGAATAACCCTATTTTTTCATCTGGTGTATATCTAATGCTGAAAAATTCATCCGGTAACTGAATTATCCTTGCTCTTGTTTTGGGTTCGAATTGCTTCTGTAGAACTTCCCATGCTTCTTTACCATTTGAACATTCTTGTATCAGCGGCCTGAACTCAGTTTTAATTCCATAATATAATGTATTGAAAGCTCGATTCTCTCTCAGTGTGAAGTCCTGCTTTTCATGCCTTGTTGCACTTTTATCTAATTCTTCTTCTTTGTCTTCTATGAAGCTCCAACAATTTCTATCCAGTAACAGCATTTTCATATTGACTTTCCATCGATCCCAGTTGTCATGGTTTAACAGCTCAAAACCTTCAGGTAGTAATGACATCTTCAGTTAAGTGTGAGCATAACAACTTGAACAAACTTCTAAGACAGATCAGCTTCTTCTCATCGATAACGGCCCTCTTCACCTACATTCCTTCAATGCTGAGTTGAACTGAGTAACTGGCTAGCTGTTGGCCCTGGGCCCATAACCTAATGGCAGTGGAGATATTGGCAAAGAAAACTAAGACCAATCTAAATCAAAATCCATGCTTTATTTCTACAACTTAAATAAATAAGCTAATATTATAGCTTTTAAAACCATTAAAAGGAAAGAAAACTATCATAATGCTGACTCAGCACTCAATAACCCCCATTTCGCCGATTCCCCGGCGCACATATATATAGTTCGGCCAACCCGCCGATCTAGACGTCATCGGCCAATCAACGGCAACCGCGTTAGCTTACTGCCGATTGACCTCTGATCCAATTTGCATGAGGAAAACTAGTCAGCAGTACATTCTTGTGTTTTCACTGTTATATAAAAATTACATAAATGTTTATTTTTCATTTTTTTTTTGAAGATTTACTTACTTTTTTACTGTAAAAAAATGTAAAAAATGTACATATAATGCAATTATAAAATACGTTTTTTTTTAATTCTTAAATTTTGTCATTTATTGGAAATGCACACGGAAAAGTGAAGCCCCCCTCTCCTAGCTCAGTGAGTTTTTAAGTCCTAGATGCATGTTGATTTCGCAGTGTGATCACCAGTCATGGATCAATGGGCTAGGGTTGATTTTTTTTTAATTCATGTATTGTGTCTAGGTTCATAATATTTGATATCTAGAGTTCTTTAGTCAAAACATTACAAAAATAATATTGTGTGCACATTTGTGCTGCATATGTGGCAGTACTGAAGCATCTGCTGCAGTTGATCAAGCTGGTGTGCCCCCAGTATGACAAGCAAGGCAACTAGACTCTGCTCCATGACAAAGCCTGGTCACAGACACTGTTTTTCTGGTGCAACAGTTGCTGGCCAACAGGAGAGTTTTGCACCTGAATCACCACCTTCGTCCCCAGGCCTGTCTCCCCCAGACCTTTTTCTTGTTCACCCAATTAAAATCAGCCCTGAAGGGCCAGATATTTTTGTACATGCAACGCTATGTTATGACCTAGCTGAAGGCCATCCCTGAAGATGAGTACGCCATGAATTTCCATGACTTGTACAGCCACTCCTAAATGTGTATTACCACCAACAAGGATTACTTCAAAGGACAGTAACAGCTTTTTTATGTAAATCAACAATCCATTGTAACTATTGTCCCATCAGGAAACACTAAAACTCGTAATTAAATAGATAAATAAATTTAATTTACCGGACTGGTCTTTTGTTTCCGCCGGCACTGTTCTGAATCACGAGTCATGTTAAGATCCTTTCTGATACATACACTTTATTAACACAATATTTACAGGGAAAAAACTTGAACATTGCATCACTGTCAAGTAATAATCTACAGGTATCTGTTATAATGAAAAGCAATAAATTAGATGCTGAGTGAACAAGTCTCATTACAGTAGTGGTGCCTTAAAACATTTTCTCACTTCTACCTGATGCCAAAATTCCAGAAATAATAATAATAAAAAAAAATGCTATGGAGGTAGAATGGCCCGCTCCCTAATGACAAGAACAGAGCATCCCCCCACCTTTGATTTTGGTCATCAGGGCTCGAAACCAAACATAAAAGAAAAATAAATCATTACTAAATGTTGTAATAACTAAAATAAAAATGGCAAGTAAACAAAAAGTCAGTGACTTTCAGCCTATTCGGAGTCTTAATGAGTCTGCCCTTTCTAATAACTTGTGGTTGCTGATTAGATTTCATAACACACTTGGTATCGACAGCATGGGGATCAGCACTTGTAGACAGCTTTGAATCATCATGCCATCCTTTCGAAGTTGCTCAAGGGGGTATCTTAGTTCCAAGTGAAGCGCATTTTGTTAGGATGTTGCCACTTCCCTCAGTAGAAATTTCCAAAGGATACAATCTTTGCACTGGACGTATCAAAAACTGTTCTCTGTCTTAATTTTAGCCACCCTAATTAATCTATCTTCACTAGGATGCATTTCCACTACCCAAGCCAATGGTCAGTTGATTCTTCTTTGATTATCATGACCTACAAGAACGTTTCCTTTTTTTGTTGTTCTTGGTCATTCCTTTAGAATCTTCTAGTTGCCCTAAGTACTTAACTCTGAATCTCCTTCGTAATTTTTTTTTTTTAATCTTCAACAAGTATCGAAATCTTTTTAGATTTATATTTTCCAGATTGTCTAGATCAGGAAGTCTGGTTTCGGCTTATGAAATTATTCTAGGAATCGAGGGGACCAGGTCATCATTAGCTTCGGAAATAGTGGTCTAGAGTTCATCAAGCCTTCAATATCACAGATGATCGTGTAGAGTTCTTCAAAATCTAATGCTGCTCATTCCAATACTCTTCTTAAAATTTGTTTTGTGTAGCCAATTAATCGCTGCCACCAGCCACCCAACCATGGGGCAGCTGGAGGGTTGAATTTCCGTGTTATGTTCTCTACAAGAGCTGCGCTACAGACTTAAGCATGTGTCGGATCAGTAAATAACTCTGAAGCTCCACAAAAAGTTATGCCTTGATCACTGTACGTAACTCTTCTCTCAATGAATCTCCTTAGAGTTTGCAAAGATGCTTATGACAATGATGTTAATAATTCAAAGTGGACCGCTGTGTAAACTGCACAAGTGTGCAGCACAATCCAACATTTCCCTCCACGTTTTAAATGTAAGGAACCTAAATCGACACCATTAACCCTGAACAGCACTGCATCTCTAATTCAATGTTCTGGCAAAGGAGGAGGTCCTGGATGAACAGGGTTTGCGGTAAATCTTCTGCATCTAATACAATGCAATATTGCTTGTCGGATGGATTTTCTACACTTCAGTATCCCCTAGGTTATTCATCAATATTTGGATACTGGTGTGACTTAACTCTTTATATTTCCATTCTGTTATTTTCTGCAAAATGTAATGATTTCCAGGCAGAATAATAGGCATTACGGAAATCTGTGCAATTTTTGCTTTATTCATAAAACTCCTTCTTTATCTACTATAGGATGTGATCTCTGCAAACAATCATCAATTCCTTTAGGGAACTTTTCTATTTAAACTATTTTCATCAAGACTATTTTGGAACGTTTCAATTCTTTGTTGTTAAACAGTCTTCTTACAGCAACAACCTTGTCATTTGAGAGAACGTGTTGTCCTTCTGGCTATATCATCTGTTTTTAGCATTTTTACA